>JMFS01140794.1:0-21008 GCA_000699545.1 Podiceps cristatus | reverse complement strand
GGGGGAAAGGGGGTCGGGGGAAGAAGAATTAAATATCTCCCAGCCAAAGTCAAGGTATTAAAAGATTTATTATTTTTTTAATGAATCCTTCTTTCTTTAGTGATTTGGTATGTGTGTCATCAACAGCACTGATACTATCTCATGCTTCCATTCCAACTCAAAATTAAATTCCAAGTTTGTTTTCCAAAACAAGATACCAGCACATCCTTACGACATGTTTCCAAGACTTCTTCCCCTCCTCCCCAAGCCGCATGACTATGAACATCTTCAGCATCAGCTTTATTCCCAATAACTGCTCAAAGGCCGCACCTCGAATACTGTGTCAAGTTTTGGGACCCTCACTACAAGAACGGCATTGAGGCGCTGGAGCAAGTCCAGAGATGGGCAATGAAGCTGGTGAAGGGTCTGGAGAATAAGACTTATGAGGAGCAGCTGAGGGAACTGGGCTTGTTTAGCCTGGAAAAGAGGAGGCTGAGGGGAGACCTTCTCACCCTCTACAATTATCTGGAGGGAGGCTGTAGTAAGGAGGTAGTGACGTTCTTCTCCTAGGTAACAAGTGATAGGACAAGAGAAAATGGCCTCAAGTTGCAACAGGAGGGGCTTAAATTAGGTAATAGGAAAAACTTAAAAAAAAAGGGTTGTCAAGCACTGGAAAAGGCTGCCCAGGGAAGTGGTTGAGATGTCTTTTAAACATCCTGGAGATGTTTAAAAGACGGGTGGACAAGGTACTTAGAGATATGATTTAGTAGTGGGCGTGTATGGTTGGACTCAATCTTAAAGGTCTTTTTCAACCAAATGATTCTATGAAATACTCAAAAAAATCCCCCAGTATTAACACTCCCACTGTATCTGAAGTCCTCTGGCACTACCATAGACTGGAGAAGAGGTGATCATCTCACACTGGTACCTGCCCAGCTTTGGGGATGCTGGGTTAGGCGTTTTTTGTTACATGCAAGAGTTTATCTGTGCGAAAACTGCTCAGACAAACCACTACCATTGCTCACGACAGTCACCATTCTCTCTCTCTCCCAAAGGAAAAGCATTAAGAAAGGAAGAAATTAATAAAACTCGGATTGACAGTAAAGTCTAAAAGGGGAAGCACCTAGTGTCCTGCACCCAGCTGAGCATGCAAGGGCTGTGCTCCACAACAAGGACTGCCAGATCCATTCAAACCAGATATGCCGCATCTGCTCCCTTTCGATCGCTTAGAGTCTGGACAGCCCAACTGAGCACAAACTGTACTAATACTTTTGTTTTCCCTCCTGTTTATCCCTTAAACCTTGCAGCTGCAGCAGGAAGCCTCTCCTCATCACAGAAGCCCCACCGGGCCACGAGTTGCAGAACAGCACGTAGAAAAAGTCCAGCTCCTCCGCCCCCACACATCAGATGCCCACAGATCAGAGCTCCAAACCAATGGCTGATCCCACCCCGCCGAGCCGCGAGGTACAAAGCTTCCTACGCAAGGGGCCAGGACCCATCTGGGCAGCAGGAGACCATGTTTCACAGGGCAACTGTCAAGTGCCATCAGCAACAGATAAATCACCCGTGCTTCAGAAGAGCATATTTGGAATTAAATAAAACAGATGTCAGCACGACAGACATGCCCCATCCCTCTCCTGCCCATGAGAAGCACCTGCTGCTTCTCACTGCCTCTTGCTTTGGCTTGCAAGTCCTTCCCAAAAATACAGGGAGCCACAGCCATTCCAGGTGCAGAGCAGGGACAAGAAAACAGCCAGTGCTGTAGACAAAGTATGCTCCATGCTTCTACATTCCCAAGACGAGTGGCAGGATGGCCATGAGAAATTTCTGTTCTTGCCTTCATGGCCAACTCCTTTGAAGGGTGTTTCTATGGGGTAGAGAAGTTGAACTTCCCCCTCGCCCCCCCCCCAATAAATGGAAGATTTTTGTATTTGTTCAAGCACTTCATATTTAAAATTTATTAGAGAATTATCCAGCAGTAAATTAGAGCACTAAAGCTGGCTTAATAGCTGGGAGTTCTTCAGTGTTTCAATACATTTTGCTCCTTTCGGCATGTATTGAGGCTACCACTCACACCATCCCCATTATGGAAAAGGGTAGGGAGGGGTTCTGAGACCATATAGGCACATACTCAAAGATCAATTCAAAGAGCTTTAATTGATACTCAGCATAAAGTCAGAGGAGCTTAAGTGATCTACAGCAGCAGTTCATGCTGAATGAGATTCTTTTGCACCAGGTGCTCCTGCTAAACACAGCTAGAGCCCAGTAACCTCAGCAGTGATATCTAGCCTCACTATGGTATTCCCAAAACTATCCTACAGCAGTGTTGCCTACATTGCAGCAAAGGATGCTGCTTCCTACACCAGCTTTTACATCCCAAGTCTTTCCATCTCTACATTTTTTCCTCCCCTTCTCCAACTTCTTGAAATCTAATCCATGCTGTCAGACTCCTCATTTCTCCCATAACTTCTTAAATTCGATCACCAGTTCCAACCAGCAGAGATGTTTCAGTTATCGACTTCACATGAGGCTTGAGGAACAGTCATAGTCATTCCCTTTCTCACTTGGTTATATCTTCCACTACTAAAAGCAGAGCTAAGATACAATTAATCCCACCTGCCAGTGGAGACGCACCCAATAACACATGGCTAAGTGTTTTTCCTAAAGTTAATTCAGACCTCATCAATATAAGTGAATAGTTCAGGCATTTCCCTTCCAGCATGCAATACCAAACACATCCACGGGGTATTTTTATCTGTGGATAACCTGATCTTGCTGCAGCCTTTTGAAATTCCTCAGAAACCACACAACCAACTTCATTAGCACTAACTTCAGTAGCTGTGTCATCTGAAAATATTACCTCTTCACTTTTTAAAGAGATTAAAAACCACAGATGCCAACAGAGATTCTTGAGAAATCCTCTTTCTAACCTCTAATGAGAAGTGACTGCACTTGTTTTTCCCTCCTCACCACAAGCAAATCCTGGAGCATAAAAGCTTTCCAAGCCTACCCCATACTCTAGCAAGTGCTCTCACTTTTTTTTTTTTAATCCTAGGCACACATCTTAGACAACTTATTTTTTCTTCTTTCACTGAAAGAAGGGCTCTGAGAAACCTGGTCTAGTGGAAAGGTGTCCTTGCCCATCCATGGCAGGGGGTTGGCACCACATGATCTTCAAGGTCCCTTCCAACCCTAACCATTCTATGATTCTATGATTGAAAAGAGGCAAATTGAGTTTAGGAGCAACAATGCACCAATCTGCCCTATATCCTAATCCCAGTTCAATGTAGCCATGAGCTTCTTCCTCTCATCTCTCCCAGAAAACCTGCCAATCCCCAAAATACCCTCTTGGCTGCAGATAAGGAATACAAAAAGGGTTTTTTTATTTCTTTCATTTCAAAAAACCTTAAGATCACTGGAACAACTACGTCAGAGATTGAAGCATTTATTAGTAGTTCAACCACCTCAAAGCTAAGCTCCTATGCTAACACCTTGCCCTCACTCTGAGGTGATGTTGCTGTTTTCTCTGGACCACAGTTATCCGGGAATGGGCGACTCCATCCAAACCCTGTTAAACTCATTAGGAGAAACAGCGAGTGCTCTCCCTTGGTAACACTGGCATTTGGCAGAATTTACTATATGAAACTCAGCAATGAATAGCAGAAAATGGCTTTTGTGTCACTTGCTCTACCAAGGTTAAATCTCCAACTAGACGGTCATCAAAGCGACCCAACATCATGCCCAGTGGGGCTCCTCCCAATGCCTCCAGTGTAGAGCAGCAGAAAGCCACTTAACTGGTAACATCAACCCTTTATGAATTCAACATCACCAGCTATAAACAAAGTATCAGTAAAACCAAGGATGCTGCCTTGGAAAAGGAGACTAGCACATGGTGAGCCCCTCCTAAGGATGTAAGGAGGCCATGACCCCCCAACCCAACATTCATTCCCACCCCAACAAAACAGCTCATTTTGTTCCAAACTCCAAAAAGGCAGATGGGCTTTAAACCTCCCAGCCCAGCAGAAATGGCTGGGGTGACCCTGCTCTGGGCAGCAAAGGCTGCCGTACCAGCTCAGGGTGCTGCTCCAGAAAAGGCGGTCTCGAGCAAAGATAAGAAGCAACCTGCACCTGAGCTGCTTCTCCCACTCCTCCTCCTCTGCCCAGAGGCAGGGAGCAAGTTTTGTAAACCACTGCTCCCAGACGTGCAAGCCAGAGCAGATCAAGCATATGTTTATATGTATTTACACATTCTGTTTACAGAAGTCTCTGGAATTAATAAGATAAATCATTTCATCTGTCTGCAGGGGGTGGACACAAGGGAGAAGAGACTCTAAATTCAGAAATAAGCACCATCTGTTCCTCCTGACTGCCCCTGCCCACCCTTCCAGCTCAGATGAGCTCTTCGAACCAGGCTTCAGTGATGCAGAGAGGGGAGCTGCCTTTCGCATCACCCTCACCTTCACACCCATGCACGAAACAGCAGCTTGTTTGGCCAATAATCCAGGCAGGAAGCACTGGGAACAAACAGGCCATAGACATCCCGTCTGCAGAGGTAAATGGACAAAACAGGTGCACACGTGCAGCTGTCTGATTTCCAGCCCCAAATTCACCTCATTTGTGAGCCCAAGATGTTACAATCTCCTCGCAACCCTTGCACGTACTGATGACCATCCCTTGCAACATAGCTGTTGGGATTTCAGGTTTCATTGTTGCCTGAACTGATGCAGAACCGCAAGAACTGTGTGCAGAAACACTGCTATAATCAAAAATCAGCCACGGAAACCTCAGCAGTATGTTGGACCTATTCTTGGTTTTCATCCGTGTTGACATCCTGAACTATGATAGATTGAAACAAATAAATCTAAGAGTCTTCAGATCTTTACTATAATCAGAAACTGCAGCTATTAGGTCAGGAGGGAACAAGACAAAAAAAAGGACATGCCAATTTATATAAAAATCCACAGGCATCTGGTACACACATGTAACCTCTCCAGCCTACTTTTTCTTGAGATGTATTTCTACTACAATTTCTGCTTTACAGAACAGTAGAAAAACACAAATTCAGCGAACAGCTTGCTACCAGTGTTAGTAAAAAACAGCCCAGGGAAGATGTGGTGGGGAGAGGGCTTCACGATTGTCTGAAGGGGAAGTCTCATTTGAGGGTTTTATCCTACCTTTTACTTTCAACCATTTTAAAACTCCAAAGCCTTAAAAAAGACTTGGAAGTAAGGCTTTTTAGGCACCACAGGACAGGTCAGGGCCTTTCCGAGCTCCTGTAGCAGGATGCAGCAGCTGTTCCATCACACTAACCCACGAAAGGCACAACTGCACAAGAAGTCCTCAACAAAACAGCAATGCAGTGAGTTACTGTGTCACTGCACGAGGAAACATCATGAAGAGGACTTAGAAGTTTTCAGAACCAGACTAGACAAAGCCCTGAGTAAGCTGGTCTGAACTGAAGATTGATCCTGCTCCAAGCAGGAGCCTGGACCAGAGGACCGCCTGAAGTCCCTTCCAACCTCACTTCTTCTACAAAGAGAAGCAGAATGGGATTGAAGTCCAGGCTGTAGACAAATAAATCCAGACACCAAAATATATGACTGACCTCCCATGATAGTCAATGGCACCCAAGTCAAAGCCATCTGGACGCTTTGGAGCCAAATCACACTAACACAGACACCAAGACCATCAGGTAAAGAGCTCTCAGGATTCACTGACCCAAAGCTACACCTAAGCTCCACATGGACACTCACCACAGGGAGGGTCTCAGCAGTAAATTAGAGCATGTTACAGCTGGAGACCCCCATGCTTTGCTGCTGCAGCCTTCAATACAAAAGACAGACTTCTTGGTACACAGAGGGGTCCAAAAGGGACACAGAGAGGTTTCCTTATTTGGGCTGTTTTCCTTCATAACATAGATTTGTTCAAGTCTGGTTTTTGTTGGTGGTGGTTTTTGGGTTTGGTGGGGTTTTTTTTTGTTTTTTTTGGGTTGTTTTTTGTTTTGGTTTGGTTTTTTGGGGTTTTTTTGGTGGGGTTTTTTTGGGGGGTTTTTTGGGGGGTTTTTTTTTGTTTTTTTGTTTTTTGGTTTTTTTTACACAATTTATCTGAAATAAACAGGACTGCTGCCGAGCACCACAGGTGGAAACAGATGCTGCAGTCCTCTGCGTTGGCACCAGGTCCCTCAGCTAAGCTCTGCTGTACAAATCCAAACTCGTACCCCCAGAACGTCTGCACGTAGCAGACGCGACAGATGCAAAGGCAGTGTCAGCTAACCTCAGGCCTTGCAGAGAACAGAAAAAGGCAACATCTGTGGTACATGGTCCTCTCTGCCAACAGCATCAAGTTTTCTGTAGGGAAGTTACCAAGAAATCAAACCCTTTTAAGGAAACTTAAAGCCAGAAGGAGGGGAGGGGGGGGAAGTGTTGTGCACAAGAGAGTCGCATTTTCTACATTAAGTATATTTTCACAAAATATTGAAGAACTAAAAAATTGAAATCATTTTCATCCACCTGCACAAAAGAGGAGCAGAAAACAACCCTGCCCTGTAATAATACCACAGGACAGGCAGCACAGCACCCTAATTCTGCCTGAAACAGTTCAATGAATCCACCGCCAAGGAAATGTTTTGGTTATGAGAGAAGAGATATACGTACCAGACACACACACCACCACCAGCAGCACGGGAACTCGGCAAGGAGCATATTTAAACGTTTTATTAATAGAGCCAAGGGGAAGGTGGTTCTGTTTCATAGCAACCTCCAAGGTTTTGCAGTTTGTTTCTGTTCTTTTTTTGGGACAGAAACAAAATGTCCCTGACATTTTTCAGGAACAAAACTGTAACGAGTTATCAGAGTTGGAGATCGCCACCTTGCCTGTAGGGGACTGGCTAGCACCCTTCCAGGGGCATCACCCCCTGAGCAGGCCGGGTGGAGATGCCAAACATTTCGCTCTCAAGAAAAATAACTTGGCATTTTCCCTACCAGTTCACTTTGGATCAAGAACTTGAAACCCTGTCTCTGCAAGCCAGGCCTGTGCTTAAAAAAAAACAAAAAAATCAATAAAAATGTCATCAGGCTACAGTGTCCAGATCAACTTCTCTTCCTAAAGCTTTAAAGCCAGAAGCATTTCTGATGATATACTGCTTTAAGTAAGAACGCTTATTTGGGCAGAACTTCATTTAGCTGAGTACTCTGCACTTCTCGAGAAGTTTGTAAGGAAACACCTAGCCAAAAGCCCCTAGCTGCCCCCCAAAAAAGGTTGGTTTCAGAGCAAACAGTGCCGCAAATGAAGCCGCATGTGCCACTTTCAGAGGAACAAAGATATCTTCACTTGAGCCTGTGTGACCACTGCAGGCACACACGTCAAAAGCCCCTCGATGCAGCTCCTCCCGGTACAAGCCCCCACAAGCGCATTGCTCTGCAGCAGCTTACAGCAGAGTTCCCCCACGGAAGGTTTCAGGCTTTTCTTTCCCAAGACAGAGCTGTCTGCCACTCCCAGCCCCACCAAGGCATCACTAACTTCACCAACGTAGACCGAGCATATCAGAGGGTCAAAGACCATTTTGATGTCAAGTTACTAGTCAATCCTAAAGGCAACCCTGGCCCCAGCTTCTGCTAGGAGCCAAAACCCAAAGCCAGAGCAACCCATAGCAATGGAAAGGTGTTTGGTTTTTTTTTTTCCCCCAAAAGGTTCTTCACGCACACACACAAACATGACTGGCTTCAGGCAGAGAGAGAGCAGAAAGGAGCAGGGTGCTACAGACAGAGCTGCAATGCTGCGTGAAAGGACAAGCCAGGAATCGCCACCGCCTTGGCTTTCCCCAAATCCTGGTGGGATTCCTGCTTCCTCAGGTCCCAGGAAAAACAGCTGCATTCACAAAGGGACCAGCACAGCCGGGCTTGCCAGGCACAGTCCCCGACACAGGGTCCCCCCGCCCCGTGCTGCTGCCACCGAACACACCAGCCCCGTTTCTTTACACGGCAGATGAAGCCAGGCAACTGTGCTGGGCTGGATTCACACCTCCACATCACAGGCAATGCCTCTGTCCAGTTAATCCTCTGCCTCTCCATCCGGCCATTAAATTTCTTCAGAGCAGGAATAGGCAATGAAGCTGTAGGTCACTTCTTAATACATACATATAGAAGATTTATTTTTATAATTACCTTCAACGAGAGGTTCATAGACTATTTCTTATATTCTATTCCCTCTCATGCAACCTTCGGTTGCCATCACATTAGAATTGCAGGGAAAATTTGGGGGAAAAAAATAGCAACAGGGATTAAATGTATATATATTTTTATGAGCTGTTGCTCAAAGACAGAAGAGGAGTGGTCTCCCTCTGATACTTCCAAACTGATGTGAATATTTTCAAAAATAGGAGACAAAGCAAAAGCTGCATGGAGAGGGGTAGGCAACAACCTTGCAGATCGGCATAAAAGTACTTTACTCGTAAGAAGCAGGACAAATCTTTGAAAGCCAGGCTGAGTAAACAGGAAAGCTGTAGTCCCCAGAAACAATAGGATCAGCCAGGTTCCTTTTCTGGTTTTACCACCAATTGTTTCCCCGCACTTTTGGAGAGAAGTTTAATGCCTATGCGCTTAAGAAACCCTCTGGAAAAGTGTACTAGCTCCCACCAGCGCAACGCAGTATCCCAGACCAGTGGGCCCTTGGAGCGCTTACCCTGCAAGCCTCCGACCGCTGGAACCCACCAGTCCACGTAAGCGAGGCAGACAGATGTCAAGAAGACAAACAGGGCCGTTCCACAGCAATGAACTCTTCAAGAGGTATCGCAGCTACCATCAGCCAGCACTTTTTATGTCATTATGAATAAAGTGAACCTAGTTTGGGGATGTTGAGAGCTTTTTGTTCGGGTGTGCATCACAGTGCTGGCAATAGCCAAAAGACGACACCTTGGGAAAGCCCAGGAACAGGCAACGCATAGAAGGAACTTCTTACAGCGCACTTGAACTTCCAACAAACATCATGCAACCTTGTTACCAAGGCAGAGATGGTGGTTTTCCAATCATCATCCACTGATAGCATGGACCCACCTTGAGGTTTCAGGCTGGTCCGGTACTGTTTCCACCCTTTTTGCATACATGACAGATTCACATAAATACCCTTGAAGAGATCTCGTGCTCGAGTATCCCAGGGTGCTCAGGCCTGGACCACACGCTACCCCTGACATGCACCAGCTGGAAGCACTAACCCAGCTGACCACCAGCCACTGGGCACGCCACCCAGCCCCAGCCTGAAGGGCAGATCATCTACTGACCTAGTGGGTCACGGACTTTGTTGTGTTGAGCACTCCCTCTGGTCAGAAGCATTTGATTTTGGGGAAAAACACCAGTAAAAAGAGGAAGGCATGAAGAACAGCTTGGCTTTTCCTACTGCTTTTGCAAGAGAAGCCACATCATTTGACACAGTTGTTAAAGCTAAAGCTTTCTGTACCGACCTGACAAGAAAGTTCCCAGGGAAAAATCAAGCTGCCAGCTATATTCCCAAATTTAGTGCAGAAATATTGTGACCTATGACAATGAATATTTCATAACTTACAATCATAAGGATAAATAGAAACCTTAAAAAAAGCCTTCTAGAAGCACACTACTCATCTAAACTTCAAAAAAGCCTCATAGCATAACGGCTTTTTCTCACACACACACAAAAATCTATAGTCTGCATCATTTTTTTCCAAGGAAGTTGAAAATTACTACAGTTCAACTAAAAACCCCCAGAAGTATTAAAATCATTTGCCAATTAATTTCTGAAGACAGAAACAGAATGTATGCACTGTGTAAAGTCAGGGAGGGGTGCTCCCCACCACACTCCAGCCCCAGCACTGCCATGTACGTACCACATCCAAGAAAACAAACTTTTGCACATTTGGAATAAAGGCACAACTGGCAAGCGACATGATGTAACCCTGTTATTTTGATAGAGTTTTGTTTATATACTTTTTAGGACCTCTTTATATTACTACAACTATCTGTTGCACAAGTCAAAGCTGCATGGAGACGTGCATCCTCCCAGTGACGTATGAACCGATTTTGGGATCGTTCCAAGTCTGGGTGAGGAAGCACCATTAATTGCTCCTTATCAAAATACACATTCCCCTGCTGGGCTGGGTCTTGAAGATTAGATAATCCTACTGAATCAGAGGGAATCCTAATCATGTGAGGAGGAGAGAAGGGAGGGGAAAAAAAAAATATCTGTGCGGTGCAAAGGAAGATAGAAGGGTGTAATCCCTACATTGTAAAAACCTGAACTTCAGCAAAACCCTCCCTCATTCCTACCATTTTAGGAAAGCTAAAAAAAAAAAACAAAACACAAAAAAACCCACACATAAAAACAAAACCAACAACAAAAAACCCAAAGAAACAACCCACACACACACACAAAAAGCCCCACACAAACAAAAAAATCCACCCCACAGCTTTTTACCTTTCCCTTACATTTGTCCTATGTCCCAGTTTCCTGTAGAACTGCAGTTCCACACAAATTACAGATGACTTTCACAGCTGCACAAGAGACAGTTGGACATGGGATGATACCTGGCAAGCATTGTGCAGGCTTGAGATAAGCCCGTGTATCTGCTAACACGATCAGCAACAGCACAATAAAATCTGTGTGGTCACTGTTAGATTTCCGTGATGACAAAACGCAGATATCAACAGCTGACTGCTACTATAAAGAAGGCAATTTGAGACAGGAGGCTCAGGAAATTGCTCTCCATCATTTCATGCACTATTTACACTTGAAAGCTCGTCTCTGCAACCACACTGGCCAGAGATGCTCACATTTTAGGCTTTTAGTTGGGGACACAGCTCCACAGTTACAGAATCCCACCAAATAAAGGTCCTGTGAGCCTTTGCCTTCTCTTCTGAAAAGCCTGCCTTTGGTTCAGAGCAAGCTCGGCAAAGTTAGGGAACCTGAAAAAAACAAAAAAACACATTCTGTTTTTACAGTGGTTACAACCACCAGGGAGAGGGAAATTGCAGAAATTTACTTATTTGCTGCATGGTACAGATCAGTACAGCGTCATTATTTCCCCCATATCATCACTTGTGCTTTATCTCCTTATATATATGAGCTTGCCTGCACAGCAATGGGACAAGGAAAGAAAAATATTTTTAGTACAGAGTTGTACCAAAAAGCAAATGGTCTATTAGGTACTCTTTGTGATAGGTTAATGGTTGGACTCGATCTTAAAGGTCTTCTGCAACCTAAACAATTCTACGATTTCAGGTTCTTGAGAGCAATCCTTCAGAAATCCCAAGCTATCACTTGCAATAATCGCACTACCTAGTGAATGGCAGCACACTAAAAACCTAATTCATCCAAAAGAAGGTCTCTTCTTAGGTCATAAAAGCAGCTCCTCAGCATGGGGTCAAAAGAACATCAGAGAGCAACCCCTTCCAAAAGCCGGTGCTTCTTAAAGTACAAGGCTTGCTTCAGTTTCCAGCGAACCTGTCAACACCAACACAATAGCCCTGCCTTAAACACTTCTATTTTTAACATTTTCCATCCATGCAAAGGACAACTATTTAATAAATCTCAAGGAAGTTAACTAAAAGAGAGAGTTGAACAAAACATTCATGGCCAGCCCGATTAATAAGCACAAGCTATAACCTTAGGCAACCCAAATGCGTTGCAGGGATTACCAAATTACCAACACACACCAGCCTCAGAGACAGGAGAAATGCCAAAAATCCATGCCCAACCACCTGGGAGCATGACAGCATATGGCAGAGTTGAATCTAATGCAAAGGTCAGTGCACGATATGCTTGTGTGATGGAGTAAGCGTCATCTTCCACGGCTGCCATGAAGAATAGGTGCTATAAAGGATAAAGTTGACCTTAAATAGCTCATTATCCATTAGATGTATCTGATCCCTTTAATGTCCTTTAGGATGCCTATGATCACACTGTAAACCCGAGCACTCAGAGCGCCTTAAAAAACCCCACACCATGCACAAATGTGCACACTCTTTTGCAAACAAGCCTTTGCTTGCCTCACTGGCAGGATTTGGCTTGTGTTGAGGCTGAAGACATCCTGCTCCGAAACAGCCACAGACTTGCTGCGCTGGAAGGAAACTACACATTTAACATCAAGAATAAAATGACCCAGAGGTTTTTCAGTCTCTATCCCAGCAGGAAGGAAGGTGCTGAGCACTCCAAAACCCCCAGCAGACTCTGTGGCTTACAGACCCCAGTGACTTCACGCTGCTTTTGAAACCAAGCCCATTTTGGACAGCTTTCAAACATTATCTGGGGAGGAGAGAGTGGACTATTCACCATTTCCCCCCCAAATGGGAGGGGGGAGGGAAAGATGAAGTTGCACTATAAAACTGTGCCTGTACTTGCAAAGGAGCTTTCAGTGATCCGACAGAAGAACGTCTGTCCCCGTGCTCAGCTTTCAGGCTTCCCTACCTAGAGATCCCTTGAAGGGATAAAAGAGAAGTGACCTTGGTGCATGCTCTGCCCAAGCACCCCCACAACCTAAACGCCCCACCGGTGATCAGGTACCTGGTCCCAGCACATCAGAGGCAGCTCCAGGCCGGCAGCTGGGCTGGATCCTTCCCGCAAGAGTCGCCTGGGCAGGACCTGCCACATACCCATGCAAAAATGCATCGCTCTAGGGGTTTTTTCTTGCTCATCTTTATCTCTGTGTGGGCAGGACAAATACTGAAGGGAGACCTAGGTAAGAAAAGCCCTCAGGTATGCTAAACTCATTTTCCATTCCTCCAGGCACCCACAGATTAAGCAAGTAGGTGAAAGTTGCATTAAGAACAAATAAACTCTGCTTAGGAGTAACGAATACAGTTCATTTGCAGGACCAAAGAGCACCTTTTTTGTCCTCAAAAATGAATGCATAACCATTTTTATATCTATATTCTACAAAGATTTATTACCGTTCTTTGGTTGACCCTGTTTGCTGTAAGAGCAGCTCTACAGCTCTGTACAAGTGGCAGATGATTAGCAGGAAAACCTCCTCCTAGGAGACCCATATGCCAACTTTCCATCTCTTCGGAAGCTTTTTAACAAAAGAAATGCTGATGCAACATCAGCCCAGCCAACCTGATGGGTTAGGAACAATAATTCTGCAGGAGCTGTTCTAGTAATTAACCCAAATCACCCAGACACTTCAGCCTCCTTCTCTCTTTGGCCATATGTTTAACTCTTAAATATGCAACGAACATCAGTGGCCCAAGTCTCCTTTACGGGCTGTATATCATCCCATCACTTCGGGAACTCCAAGCCCATAAAAAGAAAATAACACCATAATGACTTGCTTAATTCTAAAATGAGTAAGTCTATACATTTAATTGGAGTGGGACGCACCACCTCAATCTTCAGCATCATTTATGAAAATTAGATTTAATTTCACACATTGTTTTTTTTTTTTTAGTAAGCCTTTGTGATGAAAAGCTTAAAAAAAAAAAGACAAGCAAGTAGACTGTTTATCAAGTGATTTTCTACTATAGATTAATCTGTTGCCCTCAAAACTGCTTCCAGGATAGTCAAGTAGCTGCATAAGTATCAGTTTGTCCACTTATTTTAATGGGTTATTAATTAAAAAAAAAAAAAAAAAAAAAAGCGGGAATGATGAGATTTGGTGTTTCTATGCAAAGTCAGTTAAAACAAGCTAAGACAGCTGAATCTCCAAATAGAGGCATTTTGCAGAAAGTAAAACTCCACAAGAATTCAGTGTTTTAACTTAAACACATACCTGAATGTCTTCTCAATGAAAATCCTCTCCAGAAATGCTCCCTAATCTCTCTCTCAATCTTTTACTCTGGTTTCTTACTTCAACTAATGAGCTGTATCCATGTGCAAGGCACAAAAGTGGAAATTTCAGATTGCTCATTTCCTTCCTTTTACAGAAATCTGAGCTTTCAAAGCTCACGGTAGCTTCCCATAACCCAAAGTGCTCCCTTTGAGGGTCCTTTGAGAAAAAAAAAAACAAACAAAAAACCCCCCAAAAACCAAAAACAACACAAGTTTTAGGTTGTTTCCAAAATTGTCTGCAACGGGTGTCAGTCTGTCCCCCATCCCCAGGCTGTGCATACCGGGTGCCTCCTTCCACCAACCAGCACTTCGGTGGCCCCAGGCACATCCCAGTATCACCAAGGCCACCAAAAGGTTATCTTTCCATCAAATTAGCCGCTGGGACTTCATCATGCAAGCTGATACACAGGTAAAGTCCCCGTGACTGCTTGCCCTTAGCTGCAGTGAAGTGGGCAGGGCTGAGAGAAGCCGGTGTACCTTGAGGGACCATAAAGCCACACCTTCGTTCCTTGCCTCCCCAATTTTAAGCACCCCACCGAGCTGCAGGACTGCTATTCTGCAAGGACACCGTGCAATTCATGCACACAAAACGCTTCTGCCTTGTAATCTGTTGTCACAGCAACTGAAGACAAAACACAGGACTGTCAGCATGAAAGCCTTGGGGCTGATGGAAGAGGAAAGAGGGGAAGCAGCAGATGACCAAGATAAAACAGTACAGGGATACACGGCAAGTATTTGAGCACTTCCTGACTGCTGTCCATAGTCAAGCCCAGAACAGAAAGCCTGAGCTTCCTACAGCTCATCCTTATGGCTTATACTTCAGTTTGGAGAATCATAGAATGGTTTGGGTTGGCAGGGACCTGTAGAGCCCGTCTAGTCCAACCCCCTGCTGTGAGCCATGAGTCCCCTCGGACCCCCGCCCAGCCTGGCCTTGGTTGTCTCCAGGGATGGGGCATCCACCACCTCTTTGGGCAGCCTCTGCCAGAGCTTCACCACCCTCCGTGTAAACAGTCTCTTCCTTATGTCTAGTCTAAATCCCCCCTCCTTTAGTTTAAATCCATCACCCCTTGTGCTATCGCAACAGGCCCAACTGAAAAGTCTGTACGTGTCTGCCTTATAAGCCCCCTTTAAATACTCTAAATAGGATGTTTAACAATGATTTGATTATTTTACCTTCGTAAGATTCTTCCAAAAAAAATAAAGTGGCACGTGTCCTTCAAGTACGGTAGATGGAAGGTGCTCCAGGAGTGCCTTACCGATTATTTATTAATCCCTTTTTAACTGCTGATTCAGAATGACCTGCAATCTTTACCAACAGGAAGAATCCTCCCCTTCAAAATTTTTAAACATGCCTTTCTCAAGGATGCAGAAGCAGCACAGAGAGCTAGGAGTTACATGCTTTTAACTACAAATGCTTGTTTACACCTTAAAAGTCTTTGATATTAGTACTTAATTAATTAATCATTAACTCTGTGATAGAGTGTGATGTTCTACTCCACAATATACAAAATCATCATCACTTGTCCTGGAGGCTCTTGTCTCTCCCATCTCACCTGACAAGGCAGATGCAAGAATAAAGAAGTGGTCTTAGCATCTACCTCAAGAAGCAGGACAGCCCGAAAACCATCACCTTTTAATTTTTTTTTTTCCTTGCAGTACCACCTGAAGCAATTGCCTTTTTTTCCCAAGGGTAGCCAAGCATCATGTAACGCGATGACTAACTGCTACATATAAACCACCTTTCACAGCCTCCATGCCTACTTTCCAACCAAAACCTTTTGCGATCCATTACCTTTTTTTCCGAGTTACCTGTGCTGAAAGCTGGCTCTAAAACGTCAGCAGGAGAAAAAAAACTGAGAGATTTCAACTGTATGTTTTAAGATAAGCTTCCCTTGAGCAGACAGCACAGCTACCCGAACAAACCAAGTGTTTCTGCAGACCACATACTGCCACAGGAGCACACGCTCCGTTTATATTTTGGACTAGTACCAGGAAATTTCTTAAGCAAGTCGGGACACATGTCACTCCTCAGAGGGGGGTGATAAAGAAAGTTTTCCCGTGTTATGCTAATTATGCACAGAGCACAGAGATGTGAACCAAACACCCTACACTTTCACATCCTCCACGAGTCCAATGGCAACACCAACTCCTTTTCTTGAGGTTTCTCCCAGCCAGTCTTGTGCGGTTTCCCCAAAGCCGTAAGCAGCTTTCTGCGGCGGGACCAGAGGAAGCAGCGGGGATGCCGAGCACGCAGGGACGCCCACACCAAGCAGCTGCGTATCTGCAAGAAGGACAAAAGCCAGCAGGGCTGCCAGCACTGCTGTGAATTTCAAAGGCTCATTCGATTTAGCCAGGCACAGTTTAAACTTTCTGGTACACAGCCCTAATGACACAGATTAAGGACTCCAAATTCTATTCCTTTTGCTGAACCACCTCTCTTCCTAGAACCCCTCTCTACACTGTGTATAAGCACTCGATACCACTCCCACTGATGGGATCACCCTTTCCAAACACGTTTCATTCCCTCCCACTGTCTTCAAACTAACACCGACTTTTTTAGGGGTGGGAGCGGTGAAATAAAATAAAAAACAAAGTGGGATTTGGGAGACAGAAAGGCTGGCAGACAGGGTCCCTCCCATCCACCAGAGCAGCATGCTAATTTTCTACCATGAAGTTCACAAAACAACATGCCACAGCCCTGGAGTTGCAAAACAGACCAAATGGATAACATGAGAAAGGTGATTAATTCACAGGCAAATTAACGAGACATATTTGGTACGAGGTTTTGCAACAGGAAGAATCAAGATTCCTATAAACATCTGTAGCCTCTTCCACTTATTAGCTAGTGACACTGTCCAGGCAAAGATCAGTGGCAGCAGCCCAGACGACAGCGCTGTTGTAACTGCACATCCAAAGCCTTGGTTAATTAACCATTAATTTGGTGAATAAGAAAGTACAAAGAGACCAGAGCCAACTACTTCAAGTGCACCAGAAAAGCAGCCCAGTTCCTTTCCCGACACAAACAGGAGCTTTACAAAAGCTCGAACCAAAGCTCTCAGCCTCTGCTGATGAGTCCAGCGCTGCAAGCCAGTGCCGCAGCTGCATTGCAGCTGCTCCGGGCAATTTTGGGGCACCATGGGTCGGTGCTCTGAATTAGCAGTAAAACATGACTTGCCATCAAAACCAACCCCAGGATAGTTACTGCCATGTTTTTGCTTGAACTTGCAGACAATCAAAGCACAGAAAGGCAACAAATCCAACTTTGGGAGTCTTCTGATATCCTTCCCCAGCGTTACCTGTGGAGACTTTCAGAGCCACAGAGAAACATTTTCCTAGGTATTTCTAAATACATTGTTGGATACCAAATTAAAGGCCTATCCTTCTTGGATAATTTTTCATTAAATTGTGCACTCTGTACTCAAATAAGAGACCAGCATCAGCCTGACGGGGAACAGGGAACACCAGCCTGGGGCATGAGGGCTGCCCCAAGGATTTCCAGCCCTTCCAGCACCTTCCAAGCAGTTAAGCCTTCTCCTGACAAAGCTCCTACATCTTACAAGGAAAGGAAGTACAGAAAAAATAAGGCTACAAGGAAATCTGTGGCAAAGAAAATACACCTTAAGTTGACGAAAACCCGTAACTGCTATTCCTGCCCTCTCGCCAGGGAAAGATGAGCAACATGGTCTCACCCTGCAGCCTTTCAGCCAGATGCTCACCCATCCTCCATGTTGGGGACTTCTAGCAACTTTTTCTTCACCCAATAGCCTCAACTCTCCAATTTAAAGAAATCTAATTCTGGGGAAAAAAATTTTTAAAAAAAGGCATTGTTTATTTCCACCTTTCTGGGATACTGGCAGTCAAGGATAACTAAGGCCTCTTGCAAGAGAGACGTGGTTTCAGAGCCATAGTTCTGTCAATCAAAATTGTTTCCTAGAGGTATTTACCATGATTTGAAATATCAGTCCTTCATGAAAACCACAAGCTGCCCTTCCTAACCAGAAGTCAGGGACTTTGGCACCTCAACAACCTAGTTATAGTGTTTTCAGACAAATTGCCAAAAAGAAATGGACAGCACTAAATACACTTTCTCGCAACAGTTACAATAAAAGTAAAAAAGGCCTTTATTTCCTAAAAGTGCTATGAAGCTCCTGGAAAAGCTCATCTCTGTATCATTACTTCCAAGATAATCTGTACCTTGTTCTGTAAGGAACTTGGGTTTAGCTGCCACGACGGTGCAGGCACCAGGGACGGCCCTGCACACCCTCCTGCAACTGGGGACTGCCAGCGGGCAGGAGGCTGTGAGAAAGGGGCAGTGCACACCACATAGGGATGTATGCAGAGTCACTCTGTAGAGCGGTGACTCGTGTAATGCCCGTAATTTAATCAGTTAACTCATGCTTTCAGAGCACTCACGGAGAGGGACTGAAGAGCCATGCCAGTCCCGAGCACCCCTACCATTGCTCCGCCGGCAATCCCACTGAGGGGGGGCTACCAGGGGCAGGAGCAGGTTGGGAGGCAAAGTAGGGAGAAAATTAGATTTCATTAAATAGACATTGCACAATGATGGCAGGACATTGCTTTATTTAGAGTTCATGTTTCACCCTGGCAGCAGCACCGGCCTCTGCAGCAGCTGCCCCATCCCTACAGCCTCAAATCTCTTTGCTCCACACTTTGTATATTTTCTCCATAACCCTGTCAGGAATCAGCAGTAAAAAACATTAGTTTTTAATGACAAAATAATGGCTTCAACTCAAGAAAACTTAAAACTGTCTGATGAGGGGTTTCCCGCCTCCCCAAACCCTAATGCGTGCAAGAGGGGAAACTACAGAATAATACAAAGTGTTTTACAATTTTCAGTTTGCACCATACCCCTCTCTCATCCGAGTCTGATCAAAATGAAAAGTGCCAGCCTCTTGTCTGAGGACAGGCATAAAGCAGCCAGCACAGGAGGGCAGCAGCAATGCTACCCACACAGGCTGAGTGGCTACCGCTGGGACCAGAGGTGCAGGGAGACCTCAGCAGAATCACCCCGTGTGGGATGAGGGGACCCCCCAGACTGCACACCCCAGGGACATCTCGGTACCAGGGAAACAGGGAGCAGGAGGGAGGTGAAACCTGGGCAGATGGCAGGGGGCTTCAGAAAGGAGAAGAGAGGGAGAGGGGCCAGAAAACAGGAGTAAAGCAAACAGGAGGAGGTCTGCAAGCTTAGAGCAAGCACCGCCTTAAGCACCAGCTGCTTCTTAGCCGGTTCCTCAAGCAGCTGATTCAGTGCCGAGAAACTGCTTGTCCTACTACGCTACTCCAGCCAGGATAGCGGGACCGGCGAGAGCCATGAAGGCAGCTAGGGAAAGCAGAGAAAGCAGCAGCTGGAAGGCAGGCACCAGCTGCCCGAACAAACCAGAAGTTGCTGGGCCCACCCCTGCACCCCGACCGCCGCAGCCAGGAGGCAGGGCAGAGGGAGACGCGCCAGATCCCCCCAAATAAAGCATGTTTTTTTCAGAAGCTGGAAGGCAAGGGCAGCAGGCAGGGCAGCCTCTCCGCAGCTGCTCCCCAAGGACCAGCCCCGCAAGCTGCCGGGAAGAAAATCCCACTGCAAAATCCCACCGGATGGGAGCAAGTAAAGAATTGCAGATGAAAGGACTATAAATAGTCATCATAATCAGAGGCGGACCACAGAAGCCCTAGGACAAGAACATTTTCTTTTTACTTGGTCAAGCAGTCTCATGTAACACTGTGATAACCAAGAAGTAGCTGATGGCAGTTTTTCCAGAAGGGACTGATTTTTTCATTCCACTAATCTCACTAAGAGACATTCCCTATGCAAACCACACCTTTCAGAGCACTTAGCTTATACTCCACAACCTTGTAAGTACAGCATGAGAAATACCAAGCAAACAGCCTGTTTACCCCTCTTGAAGAGGTTCAATGCAGCCATGTGCTTAAAGACTCAATAAGACATTATCGTTGAATTCAAAGATGATTAGAAAGACTCACTTTTCTGAAACAAAATATACAGGGAAGGGAAAGAAAGAAAGAATTTAAAAAACAAAAAAAGTTCAGGATTCTTGAAATTTTACCCCCACTAAAAACCAAACCAGCCCAAGCACAACATGCTGCACAAGCAGCAGCTCACCGAGGTGGGAACAAAGTCTTTTCTGATGCTTTTCGAGTTATAAAGCAGACCTTGAAAAATAAGTCCCAAGATGAAAGCAGTGTGCTTGGAAATGGGCTGGTGCCAGCCCCAAACTCCACAGCACTCCCTTGGCCACGGAGCACCCGAGGGAATGACGGCTTTGGGCAACCCAGTGTCAAGCCAAGCACTCCACACGCAGCCAGCCACTGCCCGCTTGAACATACATGTGCTGGGAAGAACCACCTCCTTATCAAGCAGGTTTTGATGCTTGGTAGGTTTTAGGGTTTGGGGGTGTGTGTGTGTGTGTGTGTGTGTTTGGTTTTGGGTTTTGTTTTGTTCTTTGTGGGTTTGTTGGGGTTTGGTTTGTTTTGGGTTTTTTTTGTTTGTTTGTTTAAGAGACCACTCAGACATAGCTGCTCTTTCTGTTACAAAGAGTTAAGAGCAATGCAAGAAAAGCTTCCTCCTTTCCAGTTCAGCCTACTGTATTCTGCACCCACATCTTCCCCAAGGAAGATCTCAAGCCCCCGAGGATAAATTAGAGGATTGCCTCACTGCTGTGGGGCTAGTGACCTCCTGTAAAACCCATGACCCACTACAAAACCAAGTCAGATAAGCAATTCTCCAAGCACACCCAAGTCTGCAACAGAGAGGAGAACATTATAGAAAGCTGACCTGAGAACCCACAAACTCTGGGTCTTTGCAAGATCTCAATATACCATCTCTACAAACGCCTTAAAAATCTTCCCCTTCCCCCACAAACACCCCCCAAAACCAACCGTACAAATAAGCCTTCGAGCTAGCTGGAAGCCTACCTCCCATGTACAAGATGGTACTAGCTTACCTACCAAAGGTGGGGAGGGGAATCCAATAATAGTTTTTGGATACTATTTCTAAAAGAGGAAATTTTTAAATTCTCCCTTACTGAACACAGCTGTGTTGTGTCAGAACTGCAGACATGATTACCACTGGAAACAGCTCTTTGATGACTATCACACTGGAATATCTAGAACAAGTAGAAGCATAGAAACAAGAAGTGCTTTGCCACCCAGTTTCAAAACAAAATGCTGAAGATCACTGAATAATATATTAAGGGGATGGTTTGTTTTGG
>JMFS01140783.1:0-11572 GCA_000699545.1 Podiceps cristatus | reverse complement strand
CCCCCAGCCTGTATTGATACCGTTTTATATGTTTTATCTTTGTAGATTTACAACCAATATGGATGCATGAGTCCAAGATCTCTAGCGCAAGGCTAGTGTGGCTACCAAGGGCTGAACCCTAACTAAAACCAGTCACTTCAGTGGCAACATAATTATTTTAATACGGAACACTTAAGAAGAGAAGTCCAGACCCCATGTTTGCAGTAATAATAGCCCAGTTCCACCACTTAGGAGTTCTAGTTTCACATTTTTGTTATGCTTTCAGTTTAACTATTACAGGACAAATTGATACAGTTTACAGTCCACATATGAATACATGTAAAGAATAGAACATATCTAAGCACATCAGAACCAGATTTTTAAAGATAAAATTTGGTTATATTAAATGTATGTCAATATGCACCTTCTTCCTTCTTAATAAATCTGTAGCACAGCTCTCAGGGGCTTAAGGAAAAGTATTTTGTGGCCTTATCCTCAGAATCTGCATGCATAGATGTACGTCTGCATCAATTGTCTCATCTCCAGACTAATTATCTCATTTACATATTTCATGCTTTTTGCTTAAGATGCTTCATGGGACAGCCAAGATTTAAATCATGTGCTGTCAGACACAACCAGTTAGGGGGGGGGAAGCATTTTTATTTTATTAAATACTATTAGGAATTGCACAGTACATTTAGTACTAACAGAATAATGTATTAGGTAGGGCTTCATATAAAATATTATCTTAAAATATTGTTGCAAGACAAAGCTCCCAGACCTCAAAAAGTGCTAAAATTAATGTTTTTGTGCAATATTCCCTGGTCACCTCTTCTACCCTCCAGTATTACTCCCCCTGCATTTTGAAAGTCTTGAGTTAATGAACTCTTCCCCCCCCCGCCACTATTTAATTTAAGGTAATAGACTCTCATACCAGTTCCATTTTACAGATGTCATGCTGTAGAAGTAAAAACTTGCTCACAGTGGAATGACACATAACTGGTAAAATAGTGACCTAGTGGACAAGTGAAAAAAACAGCAAGATGACAGTATAGTTGAAGATTGCCTCAATATATAAATTTCACTGGATTTGGGACCCTTGATACCACCTAAATGCTTAGTCTTCCCTTACAAAATAGTGACTGCTTGGGGTTTCCAGATAAGCGGGCACATTGCTATTATATCCTGTTAGGATTAGGTGTCTTGGGACCTTGAGTGCAGGTAGGCTGTGTTCTCTCAGGGTTTCCTTCAGGGAATCAGGACTCGTAACTATACTGCAAGGTAGAAACCTTGGTAGTCTGCTCAGTGCAGGCTGCGTGACTGTTACACGTTCTGCTTTACAGGCTTCTCTTGAGTGAGTTATTTTATATGCAGAGTGCAGAAATGTCATGGATCACTGACTAATGGCTGCTAGCCCACTTCCTTGTATAGCAAGATTAATTTGCTATAGGATGAACCAAATAAGCATCCTTGACAGGCAGGATGTGTGTCCTTTCAGTGGCTGAAACGAATAGTTATCCCACTTAGTATTGACCTTTCAGTTCCACTGAAAGGCAAGTTAGTATTCCTTCATTTGAGGATAGATATTGCTACTCTTTCTTTGCTAAGTACTGCTAAAGAATAGCAGAATATGGCCTGTAATGAAGTGCAGACCTCCACAGAGATGGTAGGTGATCCTTTGTGCTCCCTTTCTCCCCTGAACTGTACCATCAGTCATTTTATGTTTGATCTTTCTTTATATTTTACCACTGATCCATAAAAAGTAGTTTTGCGATAAGTAAGCAGAGAAATTTCTGAAGACCACCTATCTAAAGACATCATTCATGGATTGTTGTCCTTAAAAAGAAAACCCTATCTGAGCAGCTTCTAATAAAGTGTTCTCAGATTCACATAAAAGGCTGCGATCTATATGTCCAGCTATGAAATCAATAGGCAGTCCCCAAAGCCACTGCACATAAGAGGCCATCTATTATAATGCACATTTGTCTGCAGCTCTGGAAAAAGATTTCTGTTCAAAGCAGCATCAGTCTGTCTGAATAACAGAGTAATGAAAAAAAACAAAACAAAAACAAACAGCCACCAACAAACAACAAAACGCCAGCCAAACACAGATCACCAACCCCCAAAACAAAACAAAAAAACAGTTTGCAACATATAGCTCATCAAAATTTTGAGAACTATTTTCCTTTACTCTTGTCAGCACTGTGTAATGCTTTATACTGGCTGTGATAACAAAGAGGGCACTCAACTGCTCTTTAGCACACTCTTAGATTCAAGGTGTGTGGAATTTAAGTATTTTATGGAGCTCATTTATGTTACCTTCCCATACAGTGGCTTTTTCACATCCAAAAAGACAAAGAGTATTGAAACACAAACACTAATATTTCACAGCCATAAAATTAGAATTGAGTTAATAAAATCCCAAAATGATGTTTAATCGCTCAGCTATTAAAATCCCTTCCCTGTACAGAAGAGTTTATACTATGCTTATCCCAACCAACTGTAACTATAAATACATTAAACACAAAATCAGCTAATTATAATATAGTATGTACTTTCTTTTGACATATATAGGGCCTTAATAGCTGCAACATGCATTACATCTAGTATTCGCTCTATTTCAGTGATTCTACCCAGCAGTCCTGTTTTCTCCATCTACGTTTTAACCTTGCAGTTGCCTTATTCAGACTTCATACATGCTCAGTAATTTCTGTCAAGATAGAAAGAGTTGCCAGGGCCTAATGGCTTTGACTTTAAATGTCCCGTTTAATTACAGTTTCCTAGACATTTACAGTGTTCCATATGTATTTTTGGCATCTCTAAGAAAAAGAAATCCATCTAGTAGTAGCACTGAAAGGGTATCTATTTTTAAACCAAATTTTGTGGATTCCAGCATTTTGAACTTGTGAAAGGCTCTCTCTGTCCCGATAAATTCCCATCTCTATATTTTAGTTGTTATTTTTCAGTTCTAAAAATAATTCTGCTTTCCAGAGGACATTTTACCCTTGAGTGAGTATGTGCCTAATGGACAAAGGATATTAGGCATTATTATGTTCAAATCTTAAATGTAAATGTAATTTTTTAATTATCAGATGTTTCTTTGGACACTGTGAAACATGCTAGGTTTCCCTCTGTAGTCCTAGGCATATTGGAAATTATATTCCTGAAACTGAAGGATTCTACACAGCAAAGTAGTATCTTTTTTTCTTCAATCAGTAGGTCAAATTCCCAGATCCTTAATCAATTCAGTGATTAATTTCAGGTACAATTTCCACTTAAACGAGTGGAAACTAAATCTAGGTAAGGATGCTAAAATTTGGCCTGGCACTATCTGCCCTGCTCTTGAAGGAAGCAAACAGTAAATCCATATTGTTTCTGAAAGGGCAAATTCAAAATTACTTGCCAGTAGTTTAGCTCTGTCTTCTTGGAAGTTGAGAGTAAATCTTGTATGGATTTTAATGGGAATAGTTACATCTGTTCTGAAATTCTGACAATCTAGAGAGACTAGCCTCTGTAACGCCCTTTAGTATCTTCCAAAGTAAGCACAAAATGTTTGTGAAGTCTTCCTAATACAGTGATTCCCAAGGCTGGATCCAACCAGTTCTTGATAAAGGTCAGTAATCCACAACTTTGTAGTTGGTACAAACTTGGAGTTCCCTGAAGTGAATGTAGAGAATATGGATTTAATTAGGTCTTGAGCTGCTATGCTGTGCTAGTTTGGAAGCGAATTATAATTATTCCTATTTTAAAAATGCATGTTCTTATCATTCTGAGCAATTGAGTAGAATTACATTGCTTGTAAGAGCTTTCTGGAATAGGTGCTGGGATACTGTACTAATAATGAGCTTAGTAAAAATGCTTAGACGGAACGTGATCTCAGAAAAGCAAAATGTGGCGTGAGGTTAATAACTGCCTTGTTAACTGAAATTATTTGTAGCTTGTCAAATATTAAGTTGCTCAAATCAGTTATCTGTAATTGAATTTCAGAGAAATTAACTTAGTCTTTTGTAGTAATGAATTTAGTAGATCGTATGTTTTGTGTATTTCTCCAAATTGCAATTAAGTAAATAACATAGCTAAGTCTTTTGACAAATTTTCCTTCTTTAATATGTAAAAAAAAAAAAAAAAAAAAGTTAAACTTCTCTCTTATTTGCATTACACTTAAAATTAATTTAAAGCTTATGTGAGCTTGTGAAAACCAGGAGTCATCAGAAACAAATTTTGTAAGATGGTATGTATAATCATGTTCATTTTGAAAATGAAATTATTTTGCCTGATAATGGTTTTCTGCTATTTGCTCAGAGTTTAAGTTCTATTTACTCTATTTTTTCCAGTCTTAAATGAAACCACATATTTATTTTGTACCTAATGTAGAACTTCTATAATAGGAAGAAAAGCCAGCTTTATCTCTGTCCTACAAGCAGTCTTCAGTAAATTTCATTATAACTGTGTAGCAAAAATAATGGCTAGTCATGGGCCTGTGCGTAATAAAGATTTGCCTGTGTAGCGCATAGGTGACTTTTTTTTTTTTTTTTTTTTTATAGGCACATAGGATTCAAGTACTTGCTAATGTCCTAACTTTCTATTGTTTCATAAATATACTTTTGCCAAGGATATCCGTTTCTCAAACATGCATAAAATGTTGCTTCTAGGCATGTTTATGAGCATCTTCACTTCTCTGTGATGCCTAAGCAAACCATGTGAGATCTGTACCTTTTTAAGAAGTCCCTAGGGTTCCTGTAATGAGTGTGCCTCCCTTATTATGTCTGCTGCAGAGCCAAAATATGGCAAAGAAATTTCAGACATCTATTGTAAAAAGCACATCACAGTGTCTAGATTAAGGAGCTTTATGTAGCATAAAAAAGTTGTATTGCAGTACCGTGTCTTTTAAGTAAAAGTAATCTGAAAGTAAAAGGATCGAGATTGAGGAATTTGATTTTTTTTCCCGTGTAAGATGTCACTACCCTGTAAAAGATACTGTGTTATCAGTAACATGGTCCCTTACTATGGATGGTTTTTGTTAGCAATAATAAGAGTAATAATATTATCAGATATAATGCTTAATATTACATGATTTATTATGTAATATGGGCCTTTATTTATAAAATCTAATCTTGTTCAAATGTGACTATATCTAGACTACCATCGATACCACTAGACAGAAAGGAAAGGAACTCCACCTCTACATAAATGATTCATGTGAAATAAGAAAAGGCAAAAGGTTATTGAAATTGATGTTTAGTTGTCTGGGCGATGAAGTGGAACAAGTTCCTCTTCAGTGCTATCACTGGGGGGAACCGTAGGCATTAGGGGTTAACCAACCATCCTGCACACACACTAGGCACACTTAGCTGCTTCACAGAGTCTGCAAGGGTATATCCAGGTATCATCCAGGACACTGTGCATCATGGGTGACATTTGTGGTCTAGAATCCTTGAAAAAAGCCTTTATTTTATATCTCTATATGTTTAAATCACACTAGGGAGATCAGTAGTACTGTTTTTGCAACAGCTGGTTCAAATATTTTCTTTACCATTGAACACTGTGGTGTAGGGTTCAGTTTTGGAGAATTTTTTGATAGTGGTTGATGTTCTACCCAATAGATACAACTTGCTCACCCAATTACATACAGCATCATCAAGCTGTTGTGTGCACAGCTGTTGGGCTTTGTAAATATTTGACAAAAGCTGTAGCCCCATATTTTGTAGCAATATTTTTATAACTGTACTCTTGCTTAACTATCTGTGAAAAATGTAAATATCTATGATTGTTTCTGCAAGTAAATAAAATATGCATAAATAATAACAAGGAGCAATAGAGGGGTTTCTTTAATAAGCTACAGTGCACAGCAAAAATATTTTTGTTCCTGTGTATAATTACTTAGTCAAATTATGGGACTTTTCTGTATTGTTAAACAAATGTTGAGAGTTGTGTGGTGCTAATTCCCAAAAGGTGAGTTCAAGAGCCTCGTGTGAGAGACAGCGAGAAGGGGGAGATTAGGGAGAGGGGGCAGGGGTATGGAGTCCTCAGGCAATATTAAAGAAGCAAATAGGAAAGCTTTGATAAAATAAAAATTTTCACTGCTGCTTTGAGACGGTTTTGAAAATCTTTAGTTTCACCTCAATTGAGTTTGAATAATGTGGAAATAGAACTTTTGGGGTTTAATATTTCATGTGAAGTTTCCTTTGTACTTCATTGTAAAGTGCAAATTATAGAATCATAGAAATAGTGCAAAATGCACATCTAGATTTATAGTCTTCAAATAAAGATATTTCAAAACCTCGCAAAATCATTTTAGATCAGCTGAAAACTTGCATATGCATAAGTAAATAGCATTACTGAAATTTATATCAATGACTTTTTTTTTTTTTTTTTTCTGTCATCTACTGTTCCTTCCTGTATATATGGTTAAACATGTAATCAGTTATATTTTTGGTAAGTGAATGTGTGTTTTTACGTGCATTCTTCCAGGCAATTTAGGCAATAGTTAACATTTCTTGTTCACTTCATTGCAGGGAAAATGGGCTAAATCAGTAATCTGAAAATAATAAGCACCATGTTGGAATGAATTGAGAGCCTTAAACAGGCTCACTAACAACAACAGTTTTGGTAAAAGCGGTGCTTTCTCAGGGGCTGTCGTACCTGGTTAGGTCACTGAGTGAACGTAGTAGTGCGTTAATGCACGGCGCTGTTACCATGCACCCACGGTAGCTCAGCTCCTTCCGCTTCTGAATGACTGTTGCATGCAAGAGTCTGACAGCTTCCAGTTCAACGGGCAACTGTGGTTTGCAACAAAAATAAAGGTCTGAAGCTTTGGTGAGAAAAACGTTCGACAACAGCAAAGGATTGCTTTTAGTAACAATAAATAACAATAAGATACATAAACAATAAAACGTAGTTCAGTATCATTTTGTTTTGAGCAGGACACTAGTGGCTGCCTCGAATGGACAGCCTGGCCAGTATTCGTCACCAGTGTAGATGATACTGTCTGTTTTCTATGCCATATTCAACAAGAGGAAAATGCCTTTTGAAAAGAAATGCTGCTATTCCGAACTCTGCAGACTGTCAGCCTCTGGTAGCTATCTCTAAGCAATTATCACAGTCCCACAGAGAACACACGGGATCTGTGGTGCAGCAGTAGAAATTGGGAGATAAGAAGATGATGTGCACTTGATTCGATAGACTAACCTGTGTAGAGTTTCTAAGAGAAGGGTCAAACAGCTATTTCTTTATAGATTGTCTTATTATATCAAGTGCTGTAGCAATAACTTGTACATTTTTATCCTTCACTTCTGATAGTGCTGCTTACAGAAAATTCCAGAAAAACAAAACCCAACTGTTTCTCACTGGCTCTGTATTTATTGTAAATCCTTATTGCACAGTGAGATTTTTATAATAATAATTCACCATGAGATTTTTTTCCTCATGTTTTTCAGTTTTCTGCATTAGAATAAACTATGATATTACATGTCACAAGTGACTGAATTTACTGACAATTTACCTCTGAAAGAAGAATAATGGGAGTTATAAATGAACTGAACAATGACATTGTTAAAGGGAGGAACAAAGTACTTTATAGTGTCATTTGTTTGAGATTAAAATTCTGGAACAAAAAGCATTATACTAAATTAAAAAAACATTATCAGGGTAGGAACTGATATTAAATGAAGTAATTTGGTTTGCAATTTTTTTTTTTTTCTGGGGAGGAAGTAATCTGAAACATATTGTTTGAAGACAGCTATTAAGCAATTTTGCTTACATTACAGAATGTCCCATTTTCAACTCAGAAGAATCCAAATGCATTTACTTACGCAAATTTAATAGAAAATAGTGATTAAAGGAAGGTAGTATGTGCTGATGTGTGGTCATTAAGATTTATGAAAATCTAAGTATGCTTCAGATTAGATGAGAGTTCTGTTTTGTAAAATGTTTTTTTAAGCTTATTTTTACCGTGACAATTCAGCTGATATGTCAGAGCTCTGCAGTCTGTCTGGAGGGAGAAATGCACAGATGGAACTAAAGTTGCAAGTTTCACCTAAATGATATTCAGGTTTGACAGTGTCCTTCTGTTATTAAACAGTGTACAAGGAAGTTTAAAAAAAAAAACAAACAAACAAACAAACAAACAAAAAAAAAAAACAAAAAACAAACTCTGAAATTGCTGACTACTAACAACCCTCATTTATGAGTTCCCATATTAAATTCTCTTTTTTTCTTAAAAAAGGTAAAAAAAAAAAAAAAAAACCAAACAACAAACCTCAAGAAAAAAACCCCAAAGTGAAACAAGAAACAATCCCCACCCCAAACCAAATGGAAACAAAACCAAGCAACTCCCCCTCCCCCAAAAAACCCAACCCACAAACAAAAAAACACAAACAAAACAAAAAACCAACCCTCCCTCCCCAAAAAACCCAACACAAACCAAACCAAAATACCACAAACAAACAAACAAAACCCCAAACCCAAACAATAAAAGTAGGTCAGATACTCAGAAATTCCTCAGGAAACCTTTTCAGTTTAAATGTTTTGCAAAAGTATATCTTTAAATGCCATAAAGATAGATGGACTGTACTCATATATTCCTTACTTGCTCGTATATTTTGTCATAGTGTACTGACCTTCTGCTGTCTCAGGTCAGGCCTCCATTGGAGATTTTGTATCTCCATGAGGCTAGTTTTGATGTCAGCGTTTATAAGGAAAGATGGCTGAAGGAGAAATAAAATTAATCATTTTTTCATCAAAACAGCACCCTACTGAGTATGAACAAATAGTGGCTGAACATTGTTCTACAGCTCATTAGGAGAAGGGGAAAATAGGTGAATGAAAGACTTTAAGACTTCTGAGCTGTAGACTGTGCAATTTGTTTCATCTACCTTTTAAATCTAGATAGAAAGGAGGGTAGAGAGTAACTGTGAATAGTTCTTTCTGTCCATCTTAGAGCTTCCTACCAATGCTGCAAAGAGTGCAGTCATTCAAATGAAACTGTGTAAAAAATTCTGTATGGAACTTCACTTTAACCAGATTCTTCTCTTCAAAATATTTAAATAATATTCAGGGTGTTAATCTGGGTCCCTGATTAGGAAGAACCTTTTCAATGTAAATAGTCTTTGTAGCAGTGTTAGAGAAAACTAAATGCTTCACTAAATACTCATTAAAATGCATTGCATCTCTAGTTACTTTCTCAGGATTATACATTATCTGATAATTCCTAAAAAAAAAAAAAAAAAAAAAAAAGTTGCATCCTTTTTTTTCTACCACTGTGTGAAATTCAATGTCAGATGTCACAAATGCTTGTGATGATTAAGAAAACAGCAGAAAAACTATAATAAAGTGTAGGTCTGGGATGTCAAATGACATTGAAGGACCAAAAAGTCAGTTTTCTTCAAGTGGAGGTGGACCACAAAAGAGTACATTACACACAAACACACAAATATATTTACATTTGATTGTCGAAATAATTCATATTATGGATTTCTTGATGTGGAATCAATTTATTTAAAACAGTTTTACAATTAAAGGGTAAATTTGAAGAAAAACTATAGACTGAAGTAGTTGAGAACTCACGTCTGGATCTGAAACATGACTCCAGATGGATGGGATATGAGCATGGCTCATCTAATGCGTATGTATGGAAAGAGTTTGTTTTAATAAATCGTCAAAAGACAGAGCACAGTCATTAGAAGAAAAGGAAATTATGAACAGTGTTAAGAGAAACAAACATAGAAATTAAATACCTTTCATTAAGCTTTTTTTTCTCAATTGATTCACTACAATTTTTACTGACTTCTTTTCAGACAACACAAAATTTGCAAGTAAAACTGCATTGTGAAATTGCAGGCTTAAGTAAAATGCATCCTGTATTGATGGCAGGAGAGTAAAACGTGAAGGACTTCCAGGCCAGACCCCCACACTCTAAAGAGGTATGTCCTTAAGCTTGACGAAGCTTCTGGGCCACTGTGTGGATGTTCCACGACTGGTTCCAGTCTGTGCTCCTGAAAAGTAACAAATTCAAACTAATGCAAAGTAGCCCTGCGTACTGCCAGAGCTGAAACGTGAGATTGGTTTCTGGAAGCACAGGGTCTGACATGCAAAGCAGAGGGATAATTCGGATTTACACTGCAGGTAGCTGGCTGGTAAGGGGAGGCGGGTCTCACTCCTATAGCAAATGTTTCCGTGGCATAAATATATATAGTAGTCTTAGTCTCATCACTTCCACATCCTATACTCAAGACCTCAACTCACCCAAAGCAAGCTTACCATGTTGGTTTTTGTTGTTTTTTTTTTTTTTTTTTTTTTTTTCAGTGCTTAAACCAATAACCAATATTTAACTTGTTTCTAGCTCTAGGTGAGCCTTTGTGTTATAACTAGCAATGAAACAAAGTGAACCCTGGATCTAAGGGCACAATATTTTCAGGCATGAAATCATTAAGGTAATCTGATAAAATCTGTTTGTCCATAAGAATTACTGATGGAAGAAATGCTACCGTTCAGTTGTGGATTTAGTTTGTTAACCTTATTCTTTCTCTCTCTGTACCTACAAGTACATTGTTTGGGCTAGAGCTGAGGAGGGATTGCTAATTGCTTCTTGCCTGAGCTTTCAGCAGTTACAAGTATTTTTGTTGAAGACTGTTCCGTTAAATGGTAGAAGACATTGTAGTTGATGAAAAACAAAAGCATAATTCTACAGCTCCAGAGCAAGTTTTTACTCAGTTGAAGTCAAACCCCAACAGGTCTTTCAGATTACTTAGCTTGCTAGAAGTGAAACCAAAAAGTAATGCATGTAGAATTTTCTTTTGCTCAAGTGCAAAACAAGCGAGAGTTGGCCTGTCTATTCAAATATAATGGCTATTTCCAAGAAATATGAAAATGTTGTATAAACAATATATTTTGTTGTGTAATGTTATTGGCAATAAATAAAAATACCATATGAACAGTTATCCTAAGCTGAAAGCACAGACGTAAGAGGTCTCTGATGAAAACAGGGATTAGTGGTGCAGATTGCCCAAATAGGTATTTGGTTTTGCTAAAACAAAACTTCTGATAAGACCTGCAAGTAATGAAAATAATATTTCTTCTCAGAGTAAAACCAGTACTGTTGCATATGTATCATGTATCTATGATAAGCCATGAAAAGGCTTTTACTCTGTACTATACTATGCCTATATGTGTTCACCATTTGTTTCTACAGGAATGTAGGCCATGGTTCAGAATTCTTTTGAATAGACAATTTTATAAAATATTCTATAAACATTCTATAGAATATTTAAATGTTACTATGCAGAACATGAAAAAAGTAGGAAATAAATATTTTGTGAAATATTGTATTTTAAGATAAGCTTAGAATTCTTTGCAGCTGCATTTTTTTTCTCAAATGGATGATTGGCTCTGTGATCTTTTCACATGAACCATAGCAGTTGCCATCTGGATCCACCACTTCCATGAGCTTTTGATCAGGTCTGTGAATCTTCTCAGCCTATGTTCAGTTGAGATGTCACGTATTACTGAGAACCTTGCCCAAGCAGATACTGCCGCTGCATATTTGGTTAAAAATGTGATGTTTTAAGAGGAAAGATTCACACCCCCCTGCCCCCCC
>JMFS01140773.1:0-21868 GCA_000699545.1 Podiceps cristatus | reverse complement strand
ATTATTATATTCTATGGTGGTAACAGTTACTTAGTAACTGTAACAAAACAAGGCTTTCCTGTTTGCACCAAAGTACCAATAAATCCTCTCCCAAAGAGCACACAGTCTACAGGGAGGATATGAGCTCACAAATAACAAATTCATTGAAACACATGCAAATCTCAATAATCTTCATAATTGACAACACCCTTGAATACAGGAAGAAATACAAACAGGAACAAGTTTTCTGATATGTAAATGCCATAGATAAGGACCAAAAAAATCTGCATGAGAAACTGTAAAAGAGAAATAATACAAAATGAAGTAACAGTTTTGCTCAGTGTATATGAAAATGTACAAAGAGGTTTACAAAACACTGCAGCTAAGTCACAAAAGAATACATTAAAGAGCAGCTTCTGCAGAGCTGCACTAAATGGCCATACCTCTATTCTGCTCCAGGGTGGTTTATTCCATATCATTTAAACAAAAAATGTTAATCTTTGTATAGTTTGGCTTCTATGAGCAATGCTTTCAGGATAAATACAAACCAGACTTGCTCACGGACTGGGAACATTATAAGCTAAGGGATGCCATAGATACTATCATTGTGCTTGCTGCTGTTCCTTTCAACGCAAAAATTCACACTATTAAGCACTACGTGATATATACGCAAGAATGGCCCTGAAATTCAGCTGAACGCAGCAAGTAATGGGAGAGCATAAGACAAAGTGCAATGATAAAAAAATAATAGCAATGAAAGGTATGAGATAATGTACAGGGGGTTATAAATCTGTATCTTGAAATTCTTCTTTGATTCTCTTTTTTTTAATTAGGGTACTATATTAAGGTAGAGTAAGAGTTTAACCACTGTGGACAAGCAAAACTCTAGCACTCCTCTCTGTTTGTAGGTGTGTCAGTTAATCATTGATCAACAAGTGGTTTTACTTTGCTAGAACTACAGTTCAAAATTGTCCTCGGTTTGATACTCGAGTTAACGGAAGCTGCAAATGCGAATTACTTCTGAAAGTCTGGATTTAAAGGTTTAGGTTAGAAAATATTGTCTTCCGTTTTTCATCAGAAAGATTCTGACTTTGATTTTTCATCTAACAGGATTGAACATAACGTCTTTTCATGCTTCTTTTCAGAGAAACAATACACGGCTTGATTTTCTGTCCCCTGGAATACATGGAGGGAACGGCCACAGCCAGCCAGTCTGGTAACTGAATAGAACTTTGTTAATTCAACATTGATGAATATCATGGAGGGCAGATCTTAGCACATCCCGAGGATCTTATTTATAGCCCTTGAACTCCAATTGCCAAATTGTCCCAAAACTTCCCTCTCTCCAGATCAGACCAATTCTAATTTACAGTTTATTCATAGACACATTATAGCAATTCATTTTAGACCAATTTCTTTGGCAAGCTGAATCAGGTTTTTCTTCACTCGTTGTTGCACCTGCACTCACTGGTGTCCAATGAACTCAGGTTTTTCTAGTTTTCAGCATAATCCATTCAATGACTGCAGGGTAATTGCCGTTTTAGAATTTTCTCTCAGTATAGGATGTCATTTTCCAGATTATTCTTCCAGGGGATTATTTAAAAACTGAAGATTTTTATAATCTTTTAGTTTAAAAGTGCATTTAGTAAAGGACCCGCTATAAGTAACAATAAAATAGGTAACAAAATATTTACACATATTACACAAGGATATTTACTCTCAGTTGTCTGCACAGTTAAAGTCAATAAAGAAGAATTATTTAAAACTGACAAAATTATTCAAATGTATTAACTACAAGTAAATATGAGGATTACTATAACTATTATAATTACATAAAACATCAGTTTTTGAAGAAGAACATACTATTGTTGCCATTTCTTGAAACTATAAAACCTGGTCTTTTTACCTCAGACGGACTGTCTTCATATAATGACAATTTAATGCACTGGGCCAAAGTATATTACTATGCAAAATTGGTAATTTGGGTGAAATTTCACTCTTTCTACTTTTAATGCCGAGTTATTGATGCTTATCTTTAAAATATAACCACCATATATTTATATTTTGGAAGAGAAATGTACATTTTAACTTTATGTCAAGTTAACCCTTTTCCTCATTGCATCATTTCTTCGGATTTTTGATATAGCTAGAAACACAGCTATAACCCGCTCGAGCTTAGCTTAGACAGGGAGCTGGACAGACGGCAGTGGTCCAGTTTGGTCCATTCTTCCTTCCACCAGAACCTTCCCTTTGTGCATTTGCTGCAGAGTTTACAAATCCCCGTCATTCAGCCTGCCAGGCTGTTTGCAGCCACGGGCAGACCCAGCGCACCCACGGGCAGCATTTTGTGCCTGATTTCCCAGCTGGGGCTGTGCAAGTGTTGCTTTGCCCAACAGGGGACAAGCAGAGTAGAGGCAGCGCTAGTTCTGCAATGATTTGGTGGGCAATAACACCCTCGCTTATTATCATCGTTTTGTTGCATGGGAAGATGAAATCCAGGCTGTCCTAGCTCAACTGGCATACAGGGATATTTTAAGAGACAGATTATTAAAAGCTTGGAGTCCCAAGAGAACAGTTTTTGATTACCCACAGGTTCAATGTGTAATTTAGTCTCTGTTGTAGCAAAGATCCAAGCTGAAAAACAGGGCTCAGTGTTTCCAAAGTAAAGTTAATACCTGCAGGTTTCATATTTTTTGTACCTGAATCCAGGTAGTTCAGATTCACCATTGCGTCTCCACATGCTGATTCTTGTTTTTCTGAAGAGTGCTTTCCTTCCAATAACATTTCTTTCTTCTTTTTTTTTTTTTCTTTTTTCTTAATGCTCAGCATAAAGGCCAAAAGGCAGTGCACACACATGATGCAATAAAGCTTCTTAAATATGTTAGTGCATATCCAGCCACTATCCAAATCCGTATCTTTGACAGCATCTTGTTACAAGAAAATAATATATAAAGTATGGGAAGACATTAGTTTTTTAGAAAAAAAATAAAAACAAACCAAAAAGGATTCAATGGGGATTACAAAACACTTCAAACACTTTTTACCATCAATTTATTATCAAAATGCTTGTAGGACCCCATGCCCACATAGGACTTCATTGACATAAGAGACTAGTGGTACGGCAATTGTTTTGCATGACTGCTTTCAGATGCTCACCAAGAAGTATAGCCTCAGCCATAATTTTAACAGAATAAAAATAAAGCTAAAATGAACTGTATTTTGAAGGAAGAACACTAAAAATGCTGCAATTTTTTTCCATGGGAACATGTGTAATGGTAGCCATGAGGAGGTATCCAGTAGTCCGATGTTGAAGAGCTGAGGAAAATAAATTTTGAGAAGGATGAAAAATGAAAGCTGATAATGGACTTATTTCAAAATATACAGCAGCAACTGCTCTGCTTTTAGGTGTTTACTCAAGGCAAGAGAGAAGATTGTTGTGAAATGCTGGAGGCCCTGACTCGCAGTACCCTGTGCCACTCTGGATTTAGTTTACTCCTGCCAGGCAGCAAGTCCTGAGTTCTCCGCTCCATCCTGTAGTACCTGCTTTGGTTAATATTGATACTGGCTCTCAAAATCAGTCAGCTTTAAGCTCTGGCGTTGCAGGCCTTACACAAACAGTTCCTCTGACTCTAAGAAGTGCCACCTCTAGCATCCACTGCTTGGCACACTGGATCAGTAGGATGAATTTTTCATCATAGGCTTAAGTAAGTCTGCAAAGTGATCAAACGCCTGCATAGCGTTCTAAAATGCTTCATTCTCAGGACAAGCATCCTCCTTCCGAGGACTAACTGAAAGGTTTTCCAGGCTGCGTCTGCAGCTGTGCAGATGCCTTTAGATCTCAGAAGCTGAACTGCACTCAACCAGCTGAACTGATGAACAAGGCTGTTAGATCCACTCTATAAGGAACCCAAACCCGGGCACAGCTCCACTTAGTTCCTTCTTTTCATTTTTATCTTTTCAAAGTAGAGAGATAAAGAAAATAAGAGCCAGGACTGGGATGGCCAGCTCCAAGTACAAATAAAGCGGTGCTCTTGTTTTAAGGGTCCTGAGCTGCACCAAGGCTTAGAAATACTTGATAAACAGAAAATGGAGACTAAAGATGAGGCTTGACTGAAAAAAAAAAAAAAAAACAAACAGGGAAGAGAAGAATCTATAAGTGTTTTCCAGATATGCTGGACTGATCCATGTTGATGCTGCTCCACTCCTTCAGTGGAATGGTACCACATTAGGGCAGTATGGCACCGGGCCCTCCAGTTCAAACTTGGGAAGAGGAGGACTTGCTTCACCCATTAATGATAAACATGTTTTTTTCTGTGCAGAAGCACAGAAGTTCTTTAACAGATTACACTATTTAACAACTGTTGTCAAACAATAAAAAAATATTTCATCCAAACAAAATCAAAGAGGTGTTTTAGACAGCAAAGTGGAATAATTCGCAGTGGAAACTGGCAAGGGTCCTGCAGCTAAACCTTCTTTTAATGAAAAATCCAGAGAAGCTTTCTGGCATGCTTCAACCCTGCTTCATAATATGACTCACCCCAAAAAGTATGGAATTCATTCTAAACTCAAACATATACTCACCAACTATCCTTTCTCTCCATTATGTCCTGCGGGGGGGAAAAAAAAATAAAGCATACATTTTTGTATGTCTTGATTCAAACCACAATTTGTTATAGTGAGTATTTATGTAGGCCCTGGTTTGCCAAAGTTAGTTAAGCTGTAGGACTACTTGTTTGAGCAGGTAACTAACTTCTCACTTGTGACGAGCGTAGAAGAGATGTTCTCTGAGTACCTGTGACACAAAAGCTCTCAGAGCATATTTGTTTCCCTCCTGTGAAGAACAGCTTTGTGACTCAGGGCTAAACTCTCCAGGAAGTCAGAAGACAATACTTCGGAGCACCATTTGCAACACACCAACCTAACCTGGTGGCTTTGATTTTACTGGGACCAGTGCCATAGTGCCAAAGCGTGACATACCATCCTTGAGTATTGGAGGTGGTGTGCTAAGGCCTTGGGCGCTCAACACGTGAGGCTGCCTTTGTCATATGGCTCTCTGCGTTCTGCCGCCTTGTTTCGAACTTCCAGTATACCCAACACGAAGGCTGAGAGGCCTCCCAGATTGTCCTGTTGCCCTTGGGTTACACTGAACTCCTGAACCCTGGCACAGTTTCAGAAATAAAAAATATCCTTTGGAGCTTCACTTTTGCCACATGACAATTCAGATAAGCCCAAATGTTTTTAGTCTTAGCAGCATTTTAGATTTGATGTACTCAGAAGAATTTTCTGACGCATAGGAAGTGAAAGGCTGGTAATTCATAAATCCACCACATACACACATGCTCGCAGCATGGAGGCCTGTGTATGAGCTTGCTCTGAAGATATAGTTCAGACCTTCTAATTATTTGACTTCTTTTTCCCCAGAAGGATTTAGAAGGTACAGCTCTGTGCAAAACTTTGAAATAAAGGAGTCTAAACCAGCAACATCAGCACCTTTACTCAACTGATCAGATGATTCAATATTTCTTTCTAAGACGTTTTTCAGACTACAGTATAAGCCAAAGGCAAATCTCTGCCCTGAACCTAATGGTGCATTGGGCAAGTCATATCAATTCTGTAGTCCCTGGAAAGTGGTGATAGGGCTAGTATCACAGTTAGCTGGCTTTATTTTTTCCAGTCAGAAAAAAAAAAAAAAGAAAAAAAAAAAAAAGGGTTGTTTTAGTGGCCTGGGAGTGGACTTCAGTGCAAGGCTTGAAAGCACACCTCTGGATTCAAAATAAGCTACTATCCTTGATCTGTCTCTGCATCTTCATGTCATGGCGTATTAGGTTTATCTTCCTTCTCTGCTAACAAACAGGTGTTTCAACATCTATTGCACATTATGAAAAGGCGGTTTTTCAAAATAAACAGGAAGTTTCTACAAAGACAAATCAGTAACAGGAAAAGCCAAATCCTCTGCCAGTATTTTCAGATCATTCCTTCTATCTTTTGACATAAAAACAACAGGAGGAGTCTCTCCTTCCTCTTCTTAATATAAAATATCTAAATTCCTCTGTTCATCACATGACACTGGAGTCACTTACCAAAATTTAGCTGATTTGAAAGATGAGTCAAGACAGAAGAAAGATGACACAGCAGCATCTTGGGACAAAAGAACTGTAAAATTTAAATGCAAAGTCCTGTAACTGATTGAAGGTGACATTCTGTCCCCGTGCGCCCACATATTGCTCTTATTAGAATCAATAAGAGCCATGGATATACATCCAAGGATGGATTTTGGTCCTCAGATGTGACTTAGTAAAAAATTGCATGTTGAATATAAAGAAAGTCTGTACTTACAAACTAAAATTATCAGCAACAAAGTGGCAGACAATCCTCCCAGAAAATATCTGAGAACATAACAATACCCATAAAGGTTAGAAAAAAAACAAGGGACGTGTATTGGGTTAATAGAGATGAAGCCTGTGTGGGAGGAGGAGAGAAGGTTCTTCTTGCAGATGAACCCTCTGAACTCTGGTAGGTGAACTGAAATTTGAAACTTTAAATTACTTATGTTATTGAGGATGATCTCCTAGAAAGAAAGACCTCAGCATTCCCAGACTGTGGGAAACACCCATATTGGTCTCTTAGAAAAACATGGATCCCTTCTGATTCTTCTCAGCCCTCCAAAACCCCTGTCCAATCACACTTGATAAAGTAGTTGTCATATCTGCATACGTATTTCTCATTTTTGTGCATATCTACAGAGCTCAGATTTTGGCCTCCATCAACTATCATATGAAAATATATTTTCACAGTATGATACCTGTATCTAACTTTGAAAATGTGACCCTTAATTTATGTGTCATTCATTGGTCAAAATGGAGTAAGCATTAATATCAGAAACAACAAACAAAAAAAAATTACCTTGTACACAGTGAAATGATGACACACGTGACCAGCGCAACCATCTGAGAAACGACCTTTCGCACTGTTCTGGATTCTAAAACAAAAACCAAGAAAATAATTTTCACAAGTTTTCAGGAAAGTAAAAGTATGACAGGAGGGGTTTGCAAGCCTTCAGCCTAAGAGGCCAGTCTCTGCAGTTTCTTTTTAAGAGAATTTGCCTAGAGCAATTCAAAGCAGAAACCTAATTTTCATGCTCTGGGTGTCTCTCAGGAGTCATTTTCCCCCACGACCATAGAGACACTGTGCTCTCCATGCTCTCAGAAAACAAGCATTTCTGAGTAATTGCCTGTTTTGTTTTTTGTTCCCACGCCCTTTCCTCATTTTCCTCTTCATTCCATTTTTTTTCTTTTTCCATTTATCAAGGAAAATAGAAAAGGAAAAAATGCGAGCAAGGAGGAGTGAATAAGTAAATACCAATTTTAATATTTTACAATTTTTAATCGGTCATTTAGAATGTAGGTTTCAGGAAATAAATTCTATTCTGCAAGGGACCATATCAACATTTTTTATGTGAGTATTTTCAGTTCAGTCTAAAAATGAGGCATATCAGGATGAGAATGTAACATACCTGCATTGCTCAAAGTCTCTTCATTTGCATTTATCGTAAATGGAGAGTGGGACGGTGAAGCACAAAATGGTTTCCCAGGTTGAAGATATTCCTCATCTTTGATGAGGGAGGCTACATTAGATGCTGCAGGTTGCCTTTGTGGCACATGGCTATTATATTCAGAAGAAAAGTCTGAATCACCTACAAAAAGTGCGTATGTAACTGAGACCGCATAAAGGAAGAGCTTTAAGACTTTGTGTTAATGAATTTTGGGGGGAAGGAGGGAGGAGGGGGCACGGAATTAATAACTTAATTACGGGGAGAATTCCAAATTGTTAGGGGTAGGGAATTGGCAGGTTCAATGTATGCAGAAGAAAATATGCAGGGTAAGGATAAAACTTGTTCCGCCTGACATAAATGGTATGGAATAAGGAGTAGATACTGTCCTGGTTTTGGATGGGACAGAGATATTTTTGTCTCCAGCAGCTTCTGTGTTTTGGATTCAATATGTGAAAGATGGTGCCAGCACGCTGCTGGTGTTCGTTGCTGCTGAACGATCAAGGACATTTTGCAGTTTCCCAAGCTTTGCTGATGTGCAGGTGCAAACACTTGGGAGGGCACAGCCAGAATAGTTGATCTGAACTGGCCAAAGAGAGTTTTCCATCCCATAGACGTCATGCCCGGTGTAAGTGAGGGTCAGCCGGTGGACCCTTTCATGTTCCCTTCATATTCCCTTCTTTTTTCCCTTGTTCCTTTGTTTTCCCTTTTTTGGTTCGTTTGGGCCTGTTTGTTCATTCATTCATCCAGCTGTTCCCTCGCGCTCTCTCTGGAACTGGCTGTTCTGGGATGGCTGTGGGGGAATATCCCTGCTCCCTGGCTGCTGCTCGGGACAGGCTGTGTCGGTCCTCAGGGGGTAAGAAATCGTGTGTCATTCATTTTATATATTCTATTATCCATATAAATTATTATCATCATTATTAATATTCTTTTTTCTTTGCTGTCCTGGTGAACTGTTTCCATCTCAACCTGCGAGCTCTCCCTCTCGCCTCCTCCCCACCCCACCAGGGAGAGGGGGAGTGAGCGAGCGGCTGCCTGGTATTGGGTTACCGGATGGGGTTAAACCATGACAAGACTGTAACGTTGTAGCTCCATCACTTGGTACCTGGTCAGGGCTTACCAATATCAGTCTGACTGGCTTCTAGCTTACTGCATCCATCAGGCCAAGGATCATCTCCATGGGAGGAATCCATATTGCTGAGGATGGTGCTGCTGAGCCATGAACTGGAGGCACCGAGGCTGAACAAGCCGGCAAGAGAGCGACGGATTTTCTTCCTTCGCCTGAATACGCTAGAAAGAAAAGACACGTTGTCAAGGAGTAGAGTTAATTATTCCTGTTGAGCATGGACAGAGATCTAAAGCTTGCAGGACTGGCTTGAAAGAATAAACAAGTTCTGGGTGATGTTCCGAGCTCTGCTCTTGACCCTGGGTAGGACACCCGTGTACGCTGCAGTGATGTCAGGGAATGTATTAGCAGCACAACACCGTATCATGCTGTTGTGACGCTGGATACTGTGATACCGAATGATACTGCAGTTACTGGGCTCTGATACTGCTCCGAGTGCTCTCATGCTACCCATGACTTTCACCCTACCGTATCCCGTTTGGTGCAGCCCAAATCCCCTGTACTTCTACTTTGTTGAACTACATTTTATTTAGCTCCCTAAGCTGCTGTTCTTCTGAAATCAAGAGAGTTTTTTCCCTGAGAAAGAATTCCAGGGCCAGACCTTTTCATTTTTATATTTATATATATGAGCACATCTATATATACACACACACTTTTTTCTTATTCCTTATCATGGTAACACGCCATTGGCAAAATGAGCTGTAGCTCTCCTTTTTCTTTTTTGCACACAACTCCAATTACACCAACAACTGCGTACTGAAGAGGTTTTGGGTAGTAAGATTAGAAATGACTGAAAAATCAAGTTATTTCAATCACTGCACTCTCAAAACTAAATCAATTGAGATGTTCCCATTAAGAAGCAATGCTGATCTTATGCCAAGCAAAATGTAGACAGCCACACAGATACCTCCAGAAGAGCCCAGAGATGAGGAGGCGATTGCCAACATTGAGTAAGATCCACATATCGTTCACTTACCGAACTAAATTCTCTTTGTATGTAACACTTGTCTGGGCTGGTGTCAGTGTTATGTTGCCCTCTTCATCAGACAGAAAACTGTCTTCTGTCAAAATGTAATAACCATTGGAAAGCAGTCGAGGGCTGCGGCGACATGTGGAAAGGGAGCCTGTCAGAGGATTGGTGGAACAACGCTCATAGGCAGGGTCATGGTCCAAAAAGGCACAAGCATAACTGAAAAGAAGAATTGAAACCCTCTAATTTAGTGAATGTCTAGTCAGTGCAAACCCATGATTTAATAATAATGAATTTACATTACCAGCTGATGGGGCCTGGTAATGACAGAGATTTAAAATATGGGGATAAAGATGTTACTTCTGGACCTAGAGGGTTTCAGCCAGCTAGAACGTGCCTCCTTCACAGTCTCCAGAGCTTCAGCTTACCACAGGGGTTCATGCCAGGTGGAGCATTTCAGGATCGCGTGGAGCCAGCTTGAACTGAGAAGTGCATCGTGCACTTCCGCGGCAGTGCTCTTGGCCAAGGAGTCCTGCCAGATCTACACCTACATGGAGCTGCTACAGGTGCTCCAGTATTTTGCTTCTCTGAGTCACTCTGCATGGCACCAGCCCGACTGCCTCTGAATCAGGCAGGGTTTATTTGCTCTCCATAACCCAGTCATACTTAATGAAGAGTTAAGGGTATGTGACTTATAATTCTCAGAAATGTAGAACACCGTGCAGCTAGAACAACATAGGATGAAGTCTACACGTGGTGGTAACTTCATCCAGCACTGAAATACTATTGAATTTCATACGAAACATAGCACAGAAAAAAAAATACTATATGGTATGTAAAATAGAATTGAGTAGTGACAGAACTGAAAGAATCTAAATGTTATAGACGTTCTGCTTAGCTTAAGTAAAATTTGATTTATGGTGAGTCCTTTCTCCCCAACACCTCTGAGTTCCAAGAGGCCATGCAGTGACATCCATGGAAAGAAAGGCAGACACTGGATTGATTCAGTGGCTGACATGGTTTTCAGTAGCAGGTTTAACTGTCCCATTTGGCATGTCACCATAATTTCAGTGGAGGGGAAAGCACATGGAACAGAGATACTCCAAAACCTTGTAATTGTAAAGCCACTGCTTCCAATCTCCATAGTAGTACTGCTGAACTTCCATTTAAAGCAGTAATTAAATTAATATCAGCATTGCAATTCTAAGTGTCCCAAAGGGATTTTACAAAATCTCCAACAAAATAAAAATAAAATTAAACAAGTATAATTTTCCTCGATACCTTGGAAAAATACGTTGTGAGAGGCTGCGTCTATGTTCTTGGTTAAACGCTGTTGAACCTGCAAAGGCCAGAAGGAAGGAGTTGTTATTATACCCACTGACAGCTCAAACAGTTGATAAGTCTTCACTGACAGGTACCTTGTACATATCCAAAAGATCAGAAAATAAGCTAAAAAAAAAAAAAAAAAAGAAAAAGAAAAGGAAATTAAGGGAAAGATTAAAAGAGATAAAACAGATAAGAATGGAGGAAAGACATAGTGTTTATAGGAAACTCATCTCAGCCAGGCCAACACAGAATCGGAGTCAATTATAATCAGATATTTGTCTCCTGCATAGAGTACAACCTTGAGAGAAATAATTACGGACACAAATGGAATAGCTGCAGTAATTTTAATGGTGTTTTCCCAAAAATCTGCTTCATGCCAAAACCAGGACGTGTACTGCAACAGATCCAGAGTAGAATGGAAGTGTCACCATTACCATTACAGTATCTTTTTCAGATGAAAAGTGCAGACATAGCACAACGGGCATTGGGATAGCGACAGTGACGAAGATTTGACAGTAATATTGTGGCAGGAGACTAAGGAAATAGGATTTGTCTGGATTACCATGGCTGAAGTCTGCGAAGTGCTGCCAGATGTTCAGCATCTGACCGAACTGATCTTACAAAATATGAGCAATGGCTATCCATAGGGAGAATTTATACCTGATATTACATGGAAAGATAAAAGATATGATCCTTCCCTATATCCTGTATCTTTAGAGCATCATGATTACAGCAGTGTTAGTAAATACCCATCATTCACCTACCTACAAGAGGAGATAAGTCTAAAAGAACTTTTTTTTTTTTTTTTTTTTGGTTTTTTTTTTAAATTTCATTTATGAACTGAGGCAAAGAAAAGACATGAAGGTCAGTGTTTCTCCTTAGGTAATCTTGTTTATGCCCATTTGGAGCTCAGTTGTCAGTCACAGCCTGGATGTGAAGGCTGACTGTGTCTTAGGACCAGGCAGGGTCACCAAAGAATGAAAGTAAAACCTTCCGAGGTATTTTTTACAAATCAGTCCTACTACCTTACTCACATATATAGTGTTTCTCCTACATTTTGAAAAAAAAATCCCCAATATTTCTCTTTAGCACATGAAAATTATGCTTTAATTCCAGGAAAACAAACAAACCAACCAACCAACCAACCAACCAACCTACAGCAACACCCGAGGAGGAGACAACTGGAAGAAACTTGGTGGAGGTAAAAAGAGATCAAGTAGCATCGGTCAAATTGTTACACAGCAACTTATACAAAAAGTGAGAGCAGTGGTGTATTTCATAGGCTGACATGCTATAAACCTATTTTTTCATATACATTTAGCTTCTGAAATAATTTCTCTTGGTTTAGGCAAAATCGTGATTTTTATTTGTGCAAATATTATTGTCAAAACCAAGAAATTCATCCAAACTCTAAAAGAAAATACAGGAAGAACTCTACAGGTGGTTTGTAGATCTGTATATAAACTAAAACCTGTAAAATCCCAAATCTTATCAGTCAAATAAAACCCCCTCCAGGACAGATTTTTTTTTTTTTTTTTAATCGCAAGCTCTAATGAATGTGCACATATTTACTTGCTCTTGGTGTCGATGCAACATGTGATATTCCATACATCTTGAAAAGGACTGTTTCATACACCTTGGGATAGCACGTAATGTAGATTATCTGTAAAAAAGAGTTTAAAAAGAAACAAAGGAATGTTTTATTTTGTCTTGTTTGAAAATTAGGATGTGTAAGATAGTATCATCAATATGTATCCTATTATTAGCTATAATATATCCTTGCTTAGACAGAAGTGATTGATTCTAGAGCAGATTTGTTTGAAAAGGGATGCAGAAGTCTCCCCCAGCATCAATTATACCTACTACAACTCTTTAATAATCTGAGAGTGAAACTTTACAGCAACCGAAACCCATAACACAGTTCTATTGCATGTGATTTTCTCAGCTATGATAATACAAAGTAGCAACCACTAAAAAAGAGTAACTTAAGAATAGTAGATTAGGTATGGGTAGTGCTTTCCTTAGAAAGTGTTGACACATACTGATCAAAGTGGCAGAAGAAACCGCAGTCCTTCTGTTACTAATTTGAATTGTCTCACCAATTTGCGAGGTATGTCTCTGCAGGGGGCTTGTTTATCTGCCACCCTCTGCAGAAGTAAAATATAAGGTAAAATAGAGTAGATACATATATTTATAACACAAAGTGAGAGATATACATATGCAAATATATTACTGGGGAGTTAATAAGCAGTTGTAATTTGCTTGCAAACTATTTTATTAATGATAATATCAAGCTTCTGTAAACAGTCATAGAACAGGCAGTCCAATGGATTTTTTTTGCTACCTTCGATCATGAAAATTTTTGTCTCATGCATTAACAAAGAGAGTTCCTGAAAATAATAATTCAAACAATGCTGGAGAAAGCATGGAAACATCATGTTGTAGACAATGCTGCACAGTATTCTGCTTTTATTTAATATTCTGTCCCATTTCTGGGCTATTAATAGCGTAAGAAGCTATAGTAACAATATAAGCAAGTCAAAATACAGCATCTCAACCACTACTGTACAATGAAGCAGTAGTATTATATTTGTAATCCACAAAATGAGCATCAATACCGAACCTTTAAACTGTGACATGAGAAAAAAAAAGGCCAATAGCTTTAAGAAATCAGTAAAAGTTAATCTGAGGTGAACACGGCAATATTTTATGTCAAGAATTCAATTAAAAGTTTAAGGCAACAACTCTCCTTGAACCGCAAAACACCCAAACCCCCATATCGTAATATAAACCAAAAGTCACTGTCCAAAGCAGTCAGTTTTTATCACTTTTCCCTAGAAAAATCAAATTAATCTTTAAGCCAAGGATATCCCCAATTGGTAGCCAGCAATCCCCTGTCCATGTTTACATTCTAAATATTTACATAAGTATGTACTAAAATATAGTGCTAAGTTTTAAAATAGCTGAAGCCCACGCAACCAGTTTTATTCTATTGTACCTACCAAACACAAGTGTCTACAAAGATAGTTTTATTTATTTACATATATCAGCCATTTCTGAAGAGCAGCCTAGTCTTTTCTCCTTGCAGATAATGATAACAACATTCACAAAAACACAAAGCTTCCTGAAGAGCAGTACATAAATGAACCCACAGCTTACTTATTCCTCAGCTGACAAATATATTAAGAGCTAAACATGTGTAAAATCTTCCAAACCTGGAAAATCCATTTCACTATTAACACATGTATGCAAAAAAGTTTCTCATCATCAAGACGAGAGTCTCCGGGACGTTAAGTGGAGGGTGCTCCTTCTGCAGCTTCCTGGAAGAGATCAGCCCTGGGTCTTCGCAAAGGCAGGTCTACGAAGTCCCCAGTTTCCTTTTGAAAACAGCCCGTGCAATCAGCGGCACAGAGGCAGAATGAGGTCATGCTTCCTGTAAAGTAGCCTCACATCAGAAGCATTCATTTTGAAGAGCAAACCGAAGATTAAGATTAGCCCAATCAACGCTTTTGCAGGCTGTTGGGAAAGAAAAGATAGACTATAAATAATGTTTCACTCCACTCACGATATGGAGAACGCAGACAGAACCTTTTCACACAAAGAAAAGGGACACAGATTTTTGTTTCAGCTTTACTTTTCTTCCTCACTCAGAAAACTTTAACGTGGTATATCCAAATCACTCTATTTGTTGAAACACTTCTGAGCCTGATTGGTTTTGATGTAGGAAAATGATCCGACTACCTAAAAAATCCACATAGAGTAACAAGATATTTTGCAAAAGCACTATTTTACAGAAGATACATTTGACAAGAGTTCAGAGTTGTTTAAGTTTCACAGTCAAAAACATTATTGCAAATATATATCATGCAATGTTAAGATAAATTCCTTTGCAAAGAGAAAGGAATAAAGTCATTTGTAAACACATTCACTGTTCCACTCTGTATGTTTCATACTGTGTAAGGTATCAATTCATCATACCTTAAAGTATACAAAAATAAAGTCAAATCCACATAAGAGAAATGAAGCCTGAATAAGATGTCCTGGCAATCAAAATGATTTGGCTGTAGAACTATTACATGCAAAAGTATTATAAATCAGCTGCTTGACATTAAAGAATTATACAAACTTTGGGAGCAAAACTTCATCTTCAGACATAGATAAAATATGCTAGTAGGTATCTCTCCTGGTGTCTGTATGCATCACTGACAAAATGAAAACATCACTCTAGTAAAATATGATTGATTTGGTTTAATGATTTTTTTCCCCCTTGGAGAAGGAAAAATACTTCCATTGATAACAAAGGAATGTAAAATTCTCTTCTCACAGAAAAGGAAACAAAAATAGGAATTAGGCAATTAGGATGTTACAAAAGAGCTTCTGCTTGAGCGCTAAACTAAAATGAACATTTTAAGGTCCTTTTGCTCAAATGTGAAAACACAGGGCTACGTTCATTCTTCACATAACTTCTTTTAATTTAGTGGAATTATGCCAATAAGGAAATTTAGTCCAATGCTATTTCCATGGCTGCATGAGCTTCATCACAGTAGGATTTCCCAGGCAACCCTGTCTCTCTACAGGCAATGGACAGAAATTCCCAATGGTCTTTAAAACTAGGTCACCTACTGAAGAATTTCTATGCATACGTTGATTTACAGCGCAGGTTACTTCTTGGGAGAAGTTTTTGTTTCTTTTCATATTCTTCTCAACAAGAAGCAGCTAATTCTGAGCTTGGGCTGCTTTTTTTGAAGGACACTGGCCTTTCGTGTTTGTCTATATACAAACATTCTGTCTGTAACATATTTAGAGGTGTTTTCTTTTTTAATCGCTACCATTCATATCTGAAACTCACTGTTCCACAATCTTTTGATGCATAAACTTTGTGCATTAGTGAATATTTTATAGGTCGGTGCTAGCCTATAGTTTATATACACCCCCACAAAGGTTCATATACATCTTTTTTTTGTTGCCCTCCCTGTTTCTCCTCAAACTGCCCACCCCACCCCAAGCCCCATCTCACCCGTCAGATTTCAAATTCTAGGAAACGAATGCACCAACAAGCTTGTTGTGCAGCAGTTTTCTGCCTGTGGCACACCAGTCCAACCCACAAAAGGAAGGAAATGAGAAATTACAACACTGAAGACCACATATCTTTCTCCTCTTCTCCCAGGCTTACTCTGCTTGTGACAATACTACAACTAAAGGAGAAGGCATATTTCCAGCAGAAAACGTATCGTATGCAGGCACGCACACGCAGAGCACATGTATGCACCATATCTATGTACAGACACATACACAGCTGGCAGCGCAGATAACAAAGACAGACACAGAGAGCCCTGACACAGACAGCGTTCTTCTCACCTCTGGCTGAACGGGATGGAGGTCCACTAGTGAGAATGTACAGATACCTACACATCTGTGCACGCTGGATCCCTCCAGCAGCTGGCCTCACTCAGTCTGCCCAGCAGCGGGCCCTAGATCCCAGTCTCCCCAGTTGCTGGCATCTGGACATATGAGCCCTCAGGGCCACAGCTCGACTCCAGTTTCTGGTACAGACCATCACACACCCCCATGCAGCTGGCTGGGGCTCCCCTGCTCCGCAGCAGCCCACTCCCTATAGCATCGCCCTTAGAGACACCCTTGGCCATAATGTCCCTCATACCCGCAGGCAGCGACCCCCCTCGCTCCCAAAGGTGCTCTGGTGTTGACTCATCTGGGTGGGCTTCATGTCTGAACATTGGGGCTGAGGGTCCTCTGGGCCAGCCCTGGACACACAGACAGGATGTCCCTTACTCTGAGCATTTAATCTGGGGTCCCACCAGCCATTGTGTCCCTGTGCTCCTCTGGACTGGTGCAGGAAGGGCCTTTGATGGGCTGGTGGTTCCTTTGATGGGCCTGGGAGCAGCTGGAGCAGGTTTCCTTGGTGCCCAATGATAGGACAAGGGGAAACGGGTGCGAACTGGAACACAAGAAGTTCTGTCTGAATATGAGGAAAAACATCTTTCCTGTGAGGGTGCCCGAGCCCTGGCACAGGCCGCCCAGAGAGGTGTGGGGTCTCCTGCTCTGGAGATATTCAAACCCCGCCTGGACGCGTTCCTGTGCGACCTGCTCTGGGTGACCCTGCTCTAGCAGGGGGCTGGGCGAGATGGTCTCCTGAGGTCCCTTCCAACCCCCACCGTTCTGGGATTCTGTGATCCTGTGGGTATTACTTGGGCTCCCCCTCCTGCTGCTGTCTGTCTGTGCTCCCTTGCGGGTGTGCAGATGAGCTTTTAGCACGTATCACACCGTAAGTCTGCCAGCTCAGCAGCCCGCTGCGACTCAATGCAGGGCACTTATTATGCTGAACACACCATTTCCAGAAAAGGTGTTTTGCCTGGTGGAGTCAATTGAGTGGCCATGGTGGAGGGAGTAGAGTGCTTATCGACTGACTGCAATTGAGAGTAATCTGATGCTTCTGGAACTCTCTTTGAACCTCCTGGAAAGCTCACAGCCTTCAGCTTTTCCACCAGCTTATGTGACCATCAAATCAGGCCATTTCTCCCACATCACAGCTCTTTGCTAATGCTGTTTAGGTAGTATTTAACAAGTAAAAAGTATTCTGAGATGTCTGAAAATTAAATGAAACATTCAAAAAACTAGCAGGGGAAGGGCTGGTCATGAGAACCTCAGAGCAGCCACACTGGGTCAGAGCGAAGGTCTATGAAACTCTCCCTGCCTGCAGTCTTGCTGCCAGGAAAACTAAGACTCATTTTAATTCACCTTTGTGAATAATAACATTTTAAACTAAGTGCATTCCTTTATGAAACAGAACCACTTTGCAGAGTTTGAGGTACCTTGGTAATTAAAAAAAATAAAAAATTCTCACAAATCTAGACAATTTATTTCAATTTTAAGAGAAGGCTGATCCTGCATAAGGTTAGCATTTCATTGCAGTTTACAGAATGGACGCATCATATATGATTTCAATAACCTTACCTACCAGGTCAGCTGTATGAACTAAGATTAATTTGCTTTAAAAGAGGAACAAATTCATTTTTAATGTCGATAGAAATCCCACTCCACCCTATCAGAGACTTTCTTAGTTCCAGGCTTGATTTTTTTTTTTTCCCCAAATTCATGATTTTAGCTTTATTGCTCCTGCAATACAGGCAACAAAGGGCATTTCTGTTTTGCATGGTGGAGTACAGTGCATAGACCTCTAGAACTTAGAATTAGCTCTAAGCTAATTCTAATACATCCACACTGCTTGGATCTCACCTAGAGCTTACTTGCAGTAATACCATGTCTGCTACCTCCGTATTATACTACACACAGAGTCCAGATAGAAAAAAAGTGTTTAGAAAGGATCTAAATCAAGCAGATCTGTGAAGCAGAATGATACTTCCCTGTGCAAAGCTATGAGCAGTCTGTGTTGCATCTCCTTGCTCTTTGATTGAATAGTATCAGAAGGAAATTTGGTTGGTATAGAACTTGATGTAGACATGGGAATATGCTTGAGAGGAATTTTGTACTATGTCACATCAAGATACAAGAGCAATGGAAAAGCCTATATGGGGAAAAGTCCTTCCATTAGAATCTGCAGCTCCCCCACCTTGCATCCAAAAATACAGCTCCTTTAAAAACTGCCTTATCAGATAAAGAAAATAAAAGGAAGAGGCTAACACTCAAATCCATCAGTCAAGGAGGAATTTAGTCAAGGTCCCTATTAGACCTCAGGTGGGTCCTCATTCTTTGTGACCTTCCTCACAAGACGATCTGACTGTTACTGAACAAGAAGGTGGGAACACTAAGAAAAGCAACAAAGACATCTACGGCAAAAGCTGGCTGATGTAATTTTATTAAGGATTACAAAGGTTCATGAATTAGCACTCTAGAGTGTCTGCAGTGACCAGAAGCAGCCAGGACAGAGCCAGCTGTTGGCCAGTTGTGCTCTAGCAGCATCTAATCTGCAGAGAATAGAAACATTAATGCACCAAGCACCGGTCTGAATGGAGAACGAGTGGGAACGGGGCTTGAGGTGGCAGGGGAAGCTGTATGAATGGCATGTGTTCATGGTGCCTAGGCTAGCAGGTCATCCAGCTTCCAGCACAAGTCTACATGCAGCGTCTCAGGAGACCCAGACTGAGAGGGAAAGGACAGGGACTAAACCAGGTAGGACAGTATATGACAGTATGTGGTGATCGATTACTCTCAGCTCTAAAGGGTACGAAAGGGCATGTCCAAGCCCAGCACAATGAGGCCAACCTAGGAAGCACCCATAAGACATGGTGAAGACTCAATTGCCCTTATTCCTTCTCTTCCATGACCCTCAGTTAATGCTGGACAGACCACTTAGAATCATAGAATCATAGAATTGTCAAGGTTGGAAAAGACCCTTAAGATCATCGAGTCCAACCGTTAACCCATCACTGCCAAGTCCATCCATACCATGTCCTCAAGCACCGCATCTCTCCGTTCTTTAAACACCTTTAGGGATGGAGATTCAACCACTTCCCTGGGCAGCCTGTTCCAATGCCTGACCACCCTTTTGGTGAAGAAGTTTTTCCTAATATCTAACCTAAACCTCCCCTGGCGCAGCTTGAGGCCGTTTCCTCTTGTTCTATCACTTGTTACTTGGGAGAAGAGACCAACCCCCACCTCGCTACAACCTCCTTTCAGGTAGTTGTAGAGAGCAATAAGGTCTCCCCTCAGCCTCCTCCTCTCCAGACTAAACAACCCCAGCTCCCTCAGCTGCTGCCCATAAGGCTTGTGCTCTTGCACAGCAGCATCGTTCTGGCTGAAAGCCGAAAGCCGAACAGGCTGCCCAGAGACACACAGCTTTAGGGTACCACCTAGGCGCTCTACAAGGCACATAAAATCTGCATCTTTGGTTGAGAGTTTCCTTGTTACATTATGAGTCCCAAAATTAAAGTTGCTGTTCTTCTGGAGGCGGTGATGTACTGCTGATGAGTGTACCTGAGACTCTGGGTGGTTTCTGTGACAGTCCGGGTGTGATCTGCATGGACCAAAGGTGGAGGGTCTTCTGATGTGCAGTGAAGGCTTTTGGCCAACATATTATTCTAAAGGATCATAGTACACCTTATATATACAGAAAAATCTGTAGTTGAGAAGGTGTTGGTACTGCTGGTTCCTAAGACAACGGTACTGTCAAAATACTGATGTCATGGTCATTTCTAGAATAAAACATATTGATTGATGCATAAGTGAAGACAAATAACAATTGACAGTGATGCTCAATTCTTTATACAACAATAACAATTCTTTAAAACGCCTGTCTTCCCTGCTGTTTTACACAGCACCCTTATGAGTTGTCTCTGTATTTGTATGTAAGTAGCCACTGCAGTCTGGCCCTGAGTGAGTTCCTTTCTGCCTGCATGGCAGTATTTAAGCAAAGTCTAAATTTGTGAATCTTGTACCAAGAGACCGCAGGCCTTTCTGGAACTGTTTGCAATTTTTCCAGCTATGCCTGTGCCATACTTGTCACATTTCCAGCTGGATTCAAACTGATATCCTGGACAAATTCAACTGCTAGGGAGAGAAAAAGGCACAGGCAGCCGTGGTGTCCAGTAGAGGATCACGATACACTAGAGGCGGAGTGGTTTTATAGCTTGGATGCTATCCAGCATTGCATAAAGATCAAGGATTTGAATGTGGCCTACAAGGCAATTGAGGACAGAGACCAGGACTCTGATAGCCTTCCAGGAACCTGTCCATGTGATGCCAGCACAGACCCAATGGCCAAGTATCAAGAAACAAGTGACTCCTCCCATAAAAAAATGCTTTGCAAGCATTTTACAGGCAGGGTTGGACACTGAGGGCTAATCTCTTAATTGACAACCATCCTTCAGCCCCTGAGGACACCCCAGTTTTCACAGGACCACAAAGGAAGCAGGAAAATATCACATTAGTTTTACAAAGCGATTGGTATTGCCTGCTGGCAGATGTGATGTATATTTTTTCATTATCACTGCTGGATTCCACCAGGTTGGACAGACGTGAGTTTTGGAGTTCTGTTTTCTTTCAGTCTAAATTGCAAACTCTCTCTCCACATTTATATTGGCAATCTGACTACAAAACTGTCCTTGCTAGACTGCGTGTTTTGCAGTGGTGGTCTCTCCTTTCTTCTTACAGTATTCCCCAATATCTTTACAACAGCAATAAACAGCCTGTTGCCGAGTGCTCACATGGTGACTCCAACACAGTTGTTGTCTTGGCAGGACATTCCTTCTGTCCCTTTCCCTTACCCACCCTGAGGTCAGCTCTCAAAAGTGGCAGACTATGAAAAACTTACCACCAGGATACATTTGTGAGCCAAGTGCTCTCTTGATCCACCATAAAGTATATGCTGAATTTCAGTCTCACAGGGAAATAATCTAGGAAATCAGTGCACAACCAGAGCAGGTATTAGCACAGCTTTTATTCAGTACTGTTTTCATCAAGGCTTTGAAAGAAACTTCAGTAAAATATTTACTGATGTGTTCCAACCTACAGAACCTCTCCTAAAACCAAAATACAATCCAAAACATATGGCTGCAATCTGTAAGGCAGAAGTAAGCAACACATTGCACAGCACCGTTTCTGAGGCAAAAGCACGATTAAATCTCACGAGGTCTAACATTCATTGTGAAACAATATTCATGGCACAGCAAATGTTGAGTATGCCCCCAAGAAACAGAAAATGGATACACAGAAAGTGGTTTAACCAGGCTGTAACACGGCACTGCAAAGCTGCCTTCAACCAAAAGGGGTAGCTGCTCCCTTCCAGCCATGCAGCGCGTCAGGGAGTACCACTCCGGTAAGCAGTAACTTCACCTGCCTCCCAGGATTTCCTTTAACCTCCATCAACAGTCAGTGTTTGCTCTTTCTTCTCTTTCTTTGTGTGGATTTGGGACTCTCCTGGTTTCAGCCAGGACGGAGCTAG
>JMFS01140772.1:0-10074 GCA_000699545.1 Podiceps cristatus | reverse complement strand
TATTTATTTATTTATAGATTCTCTCTTAGGGTGGATCAAAGGAATAATCTTTTTCTCTGCATGACCCAATGTCAATCTTTAATGAGTTCAGGGTGTAGGTGACAGAAATCCAGCTGGCTAATCCAACTGATTAGCATTTTATAAAATTCTGTAAAAATGCTTCCCTTACCTAACCTTCCCTAACTGTTCTAGAAATGCTTGTTAATGCTACTCAGGTTTGTATTTTCTTTCATGGTAATGCATGATCCTCCTGTTACTCACTAGATTCTTCTACTTTTGAATCTCCAAATAATAGATTCTCTGTTTATGGGAGAACTTTTTATTACATAATTGTATATGTTTACATGTTTTACTGTTGATTTTCAAGCTATTAATCTTACTACTTCTCACCTACATGTTGTTCTTCCCATGTGACATTCTTACCTACGACAACAGAGGTGCATCTGCACATTGTTGTCGCTGTTTTACTAACTCATTAATCAAAATACAATATTGTTGGTTTCAAGGTAGAGACGATCTCTCAAAACTTAACTGAAATCTGATTTTTTAAATTCTCTTCTGCCCCCTGTCCCCCACATTTTACCTCCAAATTTTGTCTTCCTAATGTACAGTTCTTCTATAAACTTAACCACCTTAATTTTTGGTAGTAGTTTATTACAGCATTGTTTCCCTAAATAATACTGTATGCTTTTGAATAGACAAGATGCCCTTTGGGCTTTTTTTTTTTTTTTTTTAATGGCTTACATTTTAATTTTGAGTGGTATGGTTAAGACATTTGTGGTGACTGAGCATTGAGGAACTACAGGGCTGTACTGTCTATGCCACACACCTATGGTGTGTCATCCCGAAAGAAATGGCTATGTGGAGAATATAGTCCTGCTTTTCCAGCACTATGTTCTCCCTTCTGAAGGTGATCAAAGAGGACTTGTTGCCATGTTCAGTTTGAAAGTTGAGGCACTCAGATTAAATTTCAAAAAGGTCTGACGTTCTGTAATTTAAGTATAACTTTTCCATCTATGGATTTATTTTAGATTTTGAATTTTAAAATGGTGAACAAAAAAATGCAATACCATCTAATTAATTGTAAGCCTTGGAACTACTTTTCACTTAAGCCAGGTTATAAATGGTTTAATAGCAAAGGATTGAAGTTTCACACATGGATTTTGTAACTGAGGTTTAGGCCACCTGTGTTGAACTCAGACCGTACTGCATCTCTCAAGGAAATGATAAGGGAAAAGGAGATCTTTCCATTCAGCTTGAATAGGTTGACTTGTGTTCAGGCAGTGGAAAAGTCAGAAGAGAGCTGTATTCCAGGGGCTAGTGCTAGCCAAAAAGAGCTTTGTGGTATGTGGCAAGGAATCCCATTTTAACAGTAGGTTTCCCAGGAATTCTGTAGCAATTTCATCATAATGTTTCATTGAGTCCAAATCCATATAAAAGTGTCATGATTCATAATACATAAAAACCTCTCAAATTAATTGCTGTCTTTGATTCGGAAGAATGTTGTAAGCTGTCAGGTTGGTTTGGCAACCAATTTGAACTTTACTGGTAAACCCGTGTTTTTGCATTAAGTTTTCTCTTTACCTCCATATTGTTAGTGATCCTTTCCTTAAAAATCTCTCCCAAAAGCTTTTATACTTTGAGTCCTACATTATACAATACGTTAATGTGATACATAATTTTTAATACAGTAAATTTACTTGGAATAGTTGTAATGTGTATTCAGCTCTGAAGAACCTATTCACTAAATGAATAGAATCTACATGATGTGTCACTCTAGCAGTCAAACCGTCTGTCCTGGTTTCTGTTTAACATTCTGGCATGGATTTTAAGAAGCTCTCTAGCCTACCTTAGAAAGGGGAAGGAGTGACTTGTGACAGCAGGACTTAAAAATGTGTTTGACAGGTTGAGCCCTTAGTTACATCTTGAATTAGTGGTCTCATTTATTGTAAAATGAAGGTTTACACTGGTATTCTATTCACTTGTATGCAGTTGTGCATGATCTTGTGCATCTTTTGAAACCTTTGTTCTTGGTTTTGCTGTCTGTAAAGAGAATACTGGTTTTTTTAGAGTATTAAAAGTGTATTTTCATTGAAACAGCAGAATTAAATCTGCTTTGTGTGAATTTTTATTCATATGGATTTAGAAAATGCAGACTTGCACTATAATTCCTATATCATAAGGAAGTTGCATGTACGCATGCATTTATTAGTTTAAAATGAAGATAAAAATTAATCTGCAAAATGTCTTTTTTTTTATACTATTCCTAAACTATTCTGATAGTATTTGGTCTGAATTCCAGGTTGCAGCACTTACATGGGTAAAATGATGGAACTTTTGTAGTTCTTGGTGATTAATCTTTTGCTACTTGCTTTCTTTAAAGGTTATTAGGATTTGTCCTACTGTGAGTAATAAGTTCTGTAGATAATATTGCACACCTATTTACAGGTTTTTTTCATTTTCAGGACTAATGGCAAAAGAGTAAATCAGCATGGCAGCTATGGTGCCACCTGTGAAGCTGAAATGGCTTGAACATCTAAACAGCTCCTGGATCACAGAAGACAGTGAATCTATTGCAACAAGGGAGGGAGTTTCTGTCTTGTACACCAAGTTAGTCAGCAACAAAGAAGTAGTGCCATTGCCCCAGCAGGTTCTGTGCCTCAAAGGACCTCAGTTACCAGATTTTGAGCGGGAATCTCTATCTAGTGATGAACAGGACCACTACCTGGATGCCCTTCTTAGCAGCCAGCTGGCACTGGCAAAGATGGTGTGCTCAGATTCTCCATTTGCTGGAGCGCTTCGTAAACGTCTCCTTGTGTTACAGCGTGTCTTCTATGCACTTTCTAATAAATATCATGATAAGGGCAAAGTGAAACAACAGCAACATTCACCAGAAAGCAGTTCTGGATCAGCAGATGTGCATTCTGTCAGTGAACGTCCTCGGTCAAGTACAGATGCACTCATAGAAATGGGGGTTCGGACTGGATTAAGCTTGTTATTTGCACTGCTAAGACAAAGTTGGATGATGCCTGTGTCAGGACCTGGCCTCAGTCTTTGCAATGATGTTATCCATACTGCAATAGAAGTCGTGAGCTCTTTACCACCTTTATCTTTAGCAAATGAAAGCAAGATTCCACCAATGGGGCTGGACTGTTTATCACAAGTAACAACATTTCTTAAAGGAGTAACAATTCCAAACTCTGGGGCAGACATCTTAGGTCGTAGATTAGCTTCTGAATTGCTTCTTGGTTTGGCCGCCCAACGAGGTTCCTTGAGATACCTTCTTGAATGGATAGAAATGGCTTTAGGTGCTTCAGCTGTAGTAAACACAATGGAGAAAACCAAGTTGCTGCAAAGTCCAGAAGGGATGATCAGCTTTGATTGCTTTATGAGTATATTAACACAGATGCGACGATCTTTGGTAGGTATACCAACTTTGATTTTTCTACATTGCAAATGTAGTTGCATTCTTAACTTTAAATAGCTTCTCAACATTGAATGCCAATTTGCTGAGTAGGTTGCTTAATATATTAAAAGAGGGACTTTTTTTTAATGAAATCTTTTTTTCTCTATTTCATTTGTTACCCTTCATCTCTTTCTTCTCCTCCCTGAGAAGGTAAAGGAGATGAAACAGCAAAGCAATCCCTGTGCTGTCTCTTTTGGTGTTATGCTTTAACTTAAGGAAAAGAATCAAGAACGTACTTGATCCACTTGCACTTTACATTTGAAAGTTAGAAAGTATGGAACTGTTTCTAAGGCTTGCTTTGCTGAATTTGCTTATAATTCAAAGTTTTGCACTTTGCCTGGTTCCAGTTCAAAGTTATTTATATTGGATGTTCCTGTGCTCCAATTAACCTGGACCTCTGCTTATATAGCTTTGGAGAATCAGTAAAATTTGAGATGTTCAGCTTTTTTACTACTCCTCAGAAATTAATGCAGTAAGAAAATGAGCTAAATTGTTTGGACGTGAGGCATGCTGCTTTGTATCTTGGGTGCTTAGTCATGTGGTCCTGGATGAATATTCTTTTTAAAGCTATGAAATTACTGCACAATACGCAATCAGAAGCTGTGGCAAACTTCTGCCTCATGTACTCAGACTGAAACAGGGAAGGACTTTTTCCCTGAAGTGGTCATTCTTTTCTCTCCTCCTGGGCTTGTAATGCTTGCTATTGAACATAAATTTTAAAAACTAAAAAAAAAAAAAAAAAAAAAAGTAAAGAATAGAGTCCATGAGAAGAGCATGGCAGTAGCAGGATCTGAATTGGATTGAATTTCCTGATGGGCTACTTTATTTTGTTGTTGGTTTTGGACTGGAGATAAAATTAGAGACCAAAATGTGGAGGATATGTAAACACAAAAATAATGATGATTAGTAATATTAAAATTAAATAATAATCACTTTAAATGCAAGTGACATGCATTTCAGAAAAAAACACTATTAGGAGAAATTAACTCTAAATCCAGGTATTTTCATAAAAATGAATAAATAAGAATGTTTAACTAGGCCTTGTCGCATTTTTGTCATCCTGAGGTATATGCAGATGTCAGCTCGGGGGAGAAAAGTAATTTATTTACGCTTATAGAAAGAAGTTTTATTTTTGCTTAACTATAAGAGCAAATCCCTAATGTATTTTATACAGGTGCATTGTTGCTGTATGGAAGTATTTTTCTTATACTAACAACGTTTAAAAATTGTAGGGATCATCTGCTGATCGAAGTCAATGGAGAGAGCCAACTAGAACATCTGATGGCTTATGTTCTCTTTATGAGGCAGCTCTGTGTTTATTTGAAGAGGTATGTCTTGAAACAAACTTTGAGTTTAAGGTAATTGTACTTTATTTCTCCCTCACACATCTTCTAGGTGTGTGCATGTGGGTACAGTCCAGTCTCTGCTGAGTTCTTCTGGAGCAGAATAGGAAGGCAAAGAAAGGCAAAAAATTTAGCTGTCAAAAATCAAAGTAATTTGGGCAAGCTAATGATATTGTGGTGGATGATTTATGTTTTAGGCAGAGAATTGTATTGAGGGAAAATTAAAGTTGCATTAAACATTGTGACTATATGGAAGTAAATGAAAATGCTGTTGTGTAATCTCATTTTAATAGGTTTGTCGAATGGCATCAGACTACTCAAGAACATGTGCCAGCCCTGACAGCATTCAAACGGGTGATGCTCCCATTGTTTCTGAGACCTGTGAAGTGTATGTTTGGGGTAGCAACAGCAGCCATCAACTGGTAGAAGGAACTCAAGAGAAAATACTTCAACCCAAGCTTGCTCCAAGTTTTTCTGATGCACAGACAGTGAGTGGCATTTATAGTGGTACATCATATAACATTTAACAGCTTCATAGTTATAGTATGAAATTAGAAAACTATTTCTGAGTGTCAAGTTGTAATGAAAGTATGATGTTCAGAACTAATCACAGAAGCTATTTTACTGAAAGTATCTCATTACTTTTATTGATGCCTGGAAAAAACATTCTCTTTCTTTTTTAATGACACACAGAGATCAATATCCATGTAACAAGAACGACTGAATTATGCAACTTGTTATGAAATGCATTTGCAGAGATGAGTTTGATTACCTGTAGTTTTGTTGTGGGGGATTTTTGTTTGTTTTGTTTTTCCTGTTGTTTGAAAGGTATCTTAACTACTTCTTTTCCATTGGTGGTTTTCATACCATGGTTGCCTAGTTTAAGAGTCCAAACTGGGCTAACTGTTGGCACAGCAACCTTAATTAGCTTTCTGAAAATCATTGTACAGCATGCTCTTTCTGCTCTCAGTCATGGAGTTTGCAGTTGCAACTGAGCACTTCTACTGATGACACAGAATAGAATAGTTTCTGTTACTATGCTGGCTTTGCAGTGTTGACTTAAGTAAAAGTGGTTTTTTTGGTTGCTAGACAATTTAGGTACATTTTCTGAAATTGTTTCTGTTGATATTACTGATATATTTTATATGCCAGTGGACTACAGGACCAGGCATTATAAAGTGAGTTTATGCATTCAAAAAACTTTATTTAAACAAAACACTAATACACAGAGTGGAATAAGTGATTTGAATGAATGAGTTACTCTTTAAATAGTACTGTATACAACCATACAACATATATATATGATTTCCCACTGGGATAAAGACTATTTTTTTCATCCTTCATTGATGATCTTTGAAGGATTTGTCTATATGAAGAAGTTAATTTGCAGTAAACAGGGCTGCCACCATGCAGTCCACCACCTGCTTTGTGCCATTTTATGATGTGGACACGCAGTGCCTTTATGTTTCAGAGTTGAATCTGCTTTGCACTTACGGTGTGTTAAGATTCCTATAGGAAATTATTTCAGGATTAGTTGGTTTGCTATTAAGTCATTCTTCAATGGTGTCTTTCCAATAGAGGCAAGTTCTTACTTTCTTAAAAACTTTTGATCTTATTTCTTGGATGTTTATATAATTAAAATGCATAGTCTCAAGTGGTAGTGAATCTTTAGCATTTGGCATATTTCTGTAATGTTGCCACTTGGTACTGGTTAAAATTAAGCAAAACCTATAGTGCCTTATCAAGCTGTTACTTTGTCTTTTTAATCCTCAGAAATTAAGATAGCTTCAAAGCCTATCTATTTCCATCTTCCATCCTTGAGTCTTGGAGATCTGAAGGCAGCTTGAGTTCTGTAGTCTGTAGAAGAGATGCAAATAAATAAAATAGATTAATCACTATTTACATCCTTTACCTCAAGAAAGCAGATCTACTCATAAAATATTTTTCAAGAATTAGAATTTTGCTGCTGAAGTCCAAATTCTCCTAACTTTTTACACTATATTATATGAAAAGGTCATGTAAAGAAACCTGATATTCCATTTAAAAATACAGACTTCTAGACCTGTATGTGAATTTTGCATTTATCTAATCTTTGTTTTTTACTATTTTAACCTTTTTGTTTATAGATTGAAGCTGGACAATATTGTACTTTTGTTATTTCTACGGATGGTTCTGTTAGAGCCTGTGGTAAAGGCAGCTATGGGAGACTAGGACTGGGTGACTCCAATAATCAGTCCACATTGAAAAAATTGACTTTTGAGCCTCATAGGTCTATTAAAAAAGTGTCATCTTCAAAAGGATCTGATGGTCACACTTTAGCATTTACAACAGAAGGGGAAGTCTTCAGCTGGGGTGATGGTGACTATGGAAAACTGGGACATGGAAATAGCTCGACTCAGAAATATCCCAAACTTATTCAGGGTCCTCTACAAGGAAAGGTATGTTTTGCGTAGTAGAATACATGGTTTTGTTCTGTTCAGTTGTGGTATTGTGTAAAATCTGAAATACATAGAATCTTAAGAAAAATTTCTGTACTCTTTGAAGCTGGGTCTGCTTTCAGCAAAGCACTAAAACTTATGGTTGCTTTTAGGCATGTGATGTTGGCAATGGTATTGTCAGTAAACTGTCTCATAGTCCTAAGACTAAAACTTGCTCATGGGCTTTTGCTGAACGGCAGTGACATTCCAGGAGATGATTACTTTTGTTAGCTGTAACATCAGGACTTTTCATATACAGCTTTTTAGTAGCTTCATTTGAAAAAGTGGCTTGATATTGTCCTATAATGCCTTCTCTTTCCTATCTGTCTATGTTTTGGCCAGTGTTTTAAACATCCATTGATGATGCTTTTTGCTATTCTAATACTAGGTTATCATTATGTTAAATTTGCTTGATAAATAAATCATGACCAATTTCATATATATAAACTTGTCTCTTTGTGTACTGATTTCCACTTATCGAATGCTAAATAGAAAAGATTGCAAAGATTTATGTGTACTTGCTCCATATGAGCGGACAGCTCGATTTACATAGACTGCTTCTGTACTTGACTGTCATAAGTTTTCAAACTTCCTATTTAATTTGTATTAAAAAAAATTGATTTTTATTCTTGCATGTAATGTAGGTTGTTGTATGTGTATCAGCTGGATACAGACATAGCTCTGCTGTTACGGAAGATGGAGAGCTATATACATGGGGAGAAGGAGACTTTGGAAGATTAGGTAATTTTAAAATTCCATTAGATGCTTTTGGAAGAATTCCTGTGTCTGGTAATGATACTATACATGTATATGCTGTGTTCTGTTATTGTCTCCTCTAAATACACATACACATGCACACATATATGTGTATATAGGTGACTACTAAAACTACTAAAGCTCTTAAAAGGTTCTAATGCAGTTCATTTTACAAAGTTTTTTCAGGAAAAGTTGCCTTTCATAAGAGTATATATGATTGCCATAGCCACTTAAATATAAACAGTAGACATTTAAAATAAACTGGAATTCTAGATGAACGTGATCTAATGATAGCAGGATGGTTCTCTGAACAGTCATGAATAACTGGCTAATAATATCAAGGGTCTGTCTGATTCTGATGGGATACCAATAAGGATACTTGACGTTAAGTTTCCCAGAATGTCTTATTTCATCATCTTTGCTGTACAGCTAGCATGCCTAGTATAAAACCAGCCTTCTCAAGCAGGTTAGTTGAACTGACAGATTTTGCATAGAACATTGCTTCAAGTTGGGCTTTAGTTCCTTTCTGCTGTCTTGGCTTTGAATGTCATGATTGTCAAGTAGAGGGGTGAAAGCAAGTAACTGCTAGGGGCAGATGAGGACAGTGTTTTACAACTTAAACTGTCACAGTTTTTCAAGGTAGTCAGTAGAAGTACCAAGCCTATCCCTGCTGCTAAGAAAAGAATGTTGGATTAGAAGTTTAACCTACAATTTGGGGTTTTTTTGGGGGGGGGTGTTATTGTGGAAGCATTCTCATTGAGTTTTGGGTTAATGTGGGGTTTTATGGGGGAGCTTGGAGTGTGCAGTAGTGAGTTCCAGTGCACAGCTAAAAAGTAGTATTTAATTAGATCATAGTAACTTGTTTCTATCTAATCAGTTATGGGTACCACGTAGTATTCTTTTCCCTCTCGGTTCCCTATTTTTCTTCCTTATCTGCAGAATTTCTGTAGTTTGTTAGACATGTAACTTATGTTTATTATGAAGTAGGTGATACTGTAAAGTATTTGGCTTCTGCAGAAAGGACCAGGAAGAATTGTGACTAATTTGCTGGGTTTGTTTGTCTGTGCAGTATGTGTGCTTGTATTAACAGTAGTAAGAGTGTGCCCTTATTTTAGCTTCCTCATGCTGTTCAGGCTACCTGCTGCCCAGTATTAGGCAGTATAGTTACCTAATCAACTAGTATTAAAAGCAGTTGTACTAGTAATTCTTTTCTTTTAAACTAGATAGAAAATAGTCCTATCATTTAGTGGCAGTAAGGTTTGGACAAGGGTTCTGGAGTATATCTTATAAAATGAAATGCTTGTTAACCTTGCTACAGATCTCTTCCAAACCTTACTACAAATCTTCCCAAAAAGTGGGCAGAAATTATCATTTATGATAATTACAATGTAGACAGATTTTGCAACATCTTACTGAAAGTACAAACCATAAATAGACCTTAAATCTTCACAGAAAGAAAATATAATTTTCTTTTTTTCTTAGGTCATGGTGACAGCAACAGCCGCAACATTCCAACTTTAGTAAAAGATATTAGCAATGTAGGAGACGTTTCCTGTGGCAGTTCACACACAATAGCTCTGTCCAAAGATGGAAGAACAGTATGGTCATTTGGAGGAGGAGATAATGGTAGGTAAAACTAACATTTTGGTAGTAATTTTCCATCTTATTCCATCTACTTCATAGCCTCGGTACTCCCTGCAGTTTCGAGTTTTTTTTGTTATTTGGTAGCAGTCCAAGAAAAGGATTTTGGTAAAATTTAAATACAGTATTTGAAACTTAACTGGAAGATTATAGGCTTTAAAAATTGATTATCAGAAGGAAGAGAAGTTTCACAGAGTAAAAAGCTCAATGAATGCATAAACAATTATGGAAAAAATGCTTTGCTGTTAACTTTCACATAAACTCACTTATTTGATATGGCGATAACTGTATTAATATACTAGAAACTGTTGCATTTAAACTGCCTCTTGAAGAAACATCTCCCATCTCAAAAATGAAGGGCTTAGAAATCATAGAAAGGTCTGGGTTGGAA
>JMFS01140755.1:0-16191 GCA_000699545.1 Podiceps cristatus | reverse complement strand
ACCAGCTCCGGCCTGGCTGGAACCAGGACAACCCCTCACTGAACATCTGGGCCATTGTGCTCTGTTTTCTGTTTTCCTGAGCTTTGTCTTATGGGATACTGTTGCTTGTTAGGTATGTCTAATATTATAGTGTTAATTGTCTAATATTATAGTGTTAATTAGAGGTTCTCTACCAATGACTACTTCACCCCCTCATATGCAGAGTTGATGAACTTCTAGGTATGCCTTATACTAAAAGGTATATTAATTATCATTCTAACAATTTATAGTTATATTATGCATTAACCATAATATATTTAATTGCAATAATCATGATGACATTGCATGTGCGTGGCACTACATTTTAATATATTTACATTTTTCATCCATGAGACTTATGATGTAAATTCAGCAACTCCTCTACAATAACTGATCTAATTTTTGTGCTTTTCTTTAAAGGCAACTGCTAGCTATTCTGCAGAAATTCTTTGATTCGCAAATGGAAGCTACAAGTTTAAACTAAATTCCTTTTTCAGATGAGATTCCTACCACCCACAGAGATGACATAGAAGGTCACTGAGTACAAACTGTGCAAGCTAAGGAGGTGGGAAAAAAGAGAAAAAAACACACACACCAAAAAAATAACTAAACCAAAACACCAACTAAAGTCATCCTTGCTTTTTGTTGTTTGTCTACTGTATCTCTTTGATAGGTCTTTCATGCAGTAAATGTTATTGATGTCTAGATATATTATCTTGTTTCTGGCTTATTGTTACAATCTCCAGTCTTCCTCTGTATAGCTGCAAAACTACCACAACATCCTACTAAAGCCATGCTTAAATGTTCAGCTGACCTAACCTCAATAGTTTTTGCTTCTGCTCCTCCTCCTCTGAGATTTTTCTTATTCTTTAGAGACTCGCTGAACTGACTCTGTACCAAATCCTAATCCATCCTCTTACATCTTTCAATGTAAAATACCATAGGCAGTATCTCAGCAGGCACAAGGACATCAAAGCTTGGTTCTCAGAAATGTGAAGTATGCCATCAGTATCCAAATGCAGCACATACTTTTTTTACAGTTAATAAAAAGATACTTGAAATGACAAGAGTTGTCATCTTTCTCTACAATGAATATAAACTAGTTAAATTTGCATTAAAGTTATCGTACATACAACAGATAGATCTTCTAGCAGTGTCACCTTCCACCAGTCTGGTAAGCAACTGCCCTCAGGAAGAACTAAAGGGAGATGTCCTGAATGCATAACACAAAGTTGAAACGGATTTCATGTGCGTGAAGCCAGAAGCCCAGCCCTGCAAACATTGTACAGTGGAGAGAAAGGACATGATCAGCTGTCCTTTCTGAGGCCCTTTCAAGACTCCACCTTACCTAACATGTGTCCAGCCCTGTTACCATTTCATGTCCCTTTTTGCCTTTTTTTTTTCCTTGCTGCTTCTCATACAATTTATATGCTTCACCATATACAGATCATTACTAGACTTCAAACGTGAATTATTTAATTATTTTTGTGGTGAGGGAAGTATTATTTCAGTCTGAGAAGCAGCTGAAGTTACCCAATGTGTCTAAAACAATTTTCTAAGAAAGTTCAAGAGCAAAGTTAATCCATTTTTTGTTAGAACAGCTAAGTGTTTGTGGCTATGCTTGCATACACACATTTGGTACCTATTCCATGGCCAGTATTGTTCTTTGCATAAAGGACACATGCCTAAAAACCGTAATGGTGATAGTATTTTATTGTTCCTTTCTGCTTTTACTCCTAAGTGGAGAGAAAGGAATAAGTAACTATTTTTTTCTTCCATGGTTATATAAATCCTGACTGCATTGAGAAATTCTTGTATACGGTAACTTGTATCTCAGGGAATTCTCAAACCAAACCCATACAGTTTAACAGATTTTTTGTTTTCCATTGCTGCATAGAACTGCAGAAACCCACACACCCTGTCATAAGGAGGATGTAATCACATAGCCCAGAGCGAGTTGCTACTCAGCAATGAGAGAAACCATCACTGGCAATGGTCTACAGGATCATACACAACAGGTTTATCACGTTGTTAGTAGCTACAAACACTATGGGTCCACTGCAGTGCAGACGGTGCGAGAACAGCCAGACAAAAAACCAGGAGGCCAGGATATAATCCTTACCTGCACACTACTGCCTCTGGGCAGCATCTCACCTCCCAGGGGCCTGCAGGAAGCTGATATTGTCCTTGATACCAAGATCTTATTCATGTATCCGGCCCTGTCAGATTCATCACATTCTTATCCTAAATTAGTATTTTAACCTGACTTTAGAAAAAAAAAGTGAAAGGTATTTTCCTTAATGCTTATTCTTTAGAAGTTTAAATTTTGTGACTAGCAATGAATATAAGATTAGGTTAAATACCTGATCCAACGAGAAATTCTTCCTGACATTTTTCTATTTAATATAAGAATAAACATGTAGGTGGGTTTTTTTGAAATAAAAAAATCAGGTGCCTTAGACGCTTACTTCTTTGGAAAAATGTAAAGTGTCTATGTTAGCTTCAGAAATTCAAGTCGCTTGGGCACATATGAAAATATTACCCTTGATCTAACTCTTGATAGAAAAAGATTGATGTCTTCATCAAACAACCCTGTTGAAACCAAACTTCTGCCAAGTTCTCATTTTGATGAAAAAATTTATTTTTCTCTGAAAAATAAGTATTTCAATTGACAGTTTTCACTTAAACACATTATGAACAAAACCAGCTTTAGTTAAGCATCGTATCTCAAAGTTTTCCATTTTAAATGATTGTATACAGTCTTTTCCATACATATAACTTTCATTTCATCATAATAATACATTCATTTTCTATGTCTAATTTGAAAATGACTGATAATTTAGGCAGTTTAAGCCAGAGGGTATATACAGATCCCTAGCAAGAGTCCCTCTCCATATGAAGAGGTCGTTAAGTAATTGGCCATCTCTGTTCAAGACATTGAAATAATTGTTCTTTACAGTTATTACCCTGTGCTTTCAGTTTACATAATTTTTCCATTTAATACAAGTAGAAGATAACTTACCAAGTTTGCAAACACTGTTCTGATTAACAAAAACATTTTAGGCTAAAACAAACTCAATGCAATTATTAGTATAATCTTATTACAATGATAAATCTTTAGACAAAGTTTAGACAGGAGACAGTAGCTTCTATATATGATACTAAATTTAATTACACCTAGTTAGACCATTAAATGAGAGTCTGAGAGCTTGGAACGACCCAAGAGAGCTGATAGGTATTAGTCCTATCCTCCTATTCTTCCTGCGTAGGTTTGGTGAATGAAGAAAAAGGGGCTTCAAAGGGGACAGAAGAGTGAAAGGGATCTGTTCCTGCTCTGCAATTACAGCTCCCAGGGTGTATCGTTTAGGGTGCCTGGGATGTGGGACCAAAGCCTTTCCCTAAGAGTGTGTAAGTTGCTGTTACAGGTCACTGATACACAGAGATTTGTCCACTCCAGGACACAACTCCATATACCCAAAGCTGCTCCGGAGCCAGTTCTGCACTGCGTCACACAGAACCCAGGACACTGAGCAAAGACTCAAATCAGACCTAAGATAACCCAAAATCAATTTCTACAGGAGTCCTCTGCTGACTGGTTCAAATATTAACAGTGCTCGCTAAATGAATGTGTATTTTGAAACGCTATATTGCATACCAGTTACCGGTGCTGTTGTAATCCTTGTCAGCCTCTTCTAACAGGTTGCGTCTCTGGCGGTGCAAGGCCAGGAAGACACGGCTCACCGGTCTGCTCTGCCGAAGCAGACGCAGAGGGGTCACTTGGCCCCAGGCCCGGGCTACAGACATTCACACCATCTCAGATCTGTTTTCTCACATGTGCTGCTGCCTATAATAGCATCCACCTTAAAGTGGTAGGCTGATTCTCTCAGATGATTGCATGTTTATTTTAAAGGGCCTTGTGACAATCGGGTTCAGTGGTGACCTACCCTTGGTTTGCAATCATCTGGCATAAACAGTGATAGCCCTGGCTCACCAGTGGAGAACTAGGCAGTACCTCCTTTTTTCTGCTAATCCGAGCACCATAGAGGCAAAGTGAACTGAATCCTGCCAGCCAGTAGTGGTGACTGATTTACCACAACCACAGAAGTACATTTAAGAAAAGGAACGAGGAAAGAGTATTGCACATGGGACTCCAGACACAGGCTCAAGTAGTTTTGAAGTACAGGAAATATGAATACCTAAGGCACCCACATCCTAAATAACTGGTGAAAGTCAAGGACAAATATTTGAAAGAACACCTAGGACTCATGAAAATACAAAAGCAAATCTAATCAAATTTTTGAATTTGCATCTGTGCATAGCCAAGCCTTATCTATAACACGTTAGCTATAATGGCAAACAAGAACACATTATGTAGACCAAGAAATTATTTCTGATTGTCTAATGAAGTCACGGTATACCCTTTTCATTTCACTGCATTCTTGATCATGAGTGCTTTTTTTTATTTATTAATATACCTTGATGGTTTAAAGATATGGTATTTTTCAAATAATCCAAAAATAACATTTTGGATTTGTGCATATCTGCAGTTTTCCATTAGCAAAATAGTCACTGGATGCAGACAGACAGCATTTGCAAAATTGTTGCCATTCTAACTGCTGTAGAGCATATAAATTATGATACTGTACTTTGTGGGAAATCAGTCACTACTGGAAGTATCCACCTTCCTTATCACCTTACACTTTCAGCGTATAACATCATTGACTAACTGCTTATAATGAGTAACAGTCAGAGATTATTATTACATATACAATTTGCAGTAATTATTAGGCTGCTGACAGTGAAATGACTTATTAAATTAATAGCGCATCCCTGTTTCTCCAGGTTCAATTTAAGGAACTTTGCCATTCTTACTCCATTTTAAAGCATCAGAAAAGCTGTTTCCAAGATGAAAATTCATTTCTATTTTTGCATAGACTATACATTTCAGAGGACAGAAACCCATTTCCACATTAGTCACAGGAACAAAATGATTTCTCATTCACCTTCAAGTTTATTAAAAATAAAGTGGTTTTAGTGTTGGGTGAAGATGGATTAAAAACATACATTAGCTTCTGAAATTAAAATGGAGTAATTTTATTTCTTTATTCCACAGTCTGAGACAGTATACCATTAGAAGCGTAGACTTTCAACAGATATTTTGGAATTGCAATTACTACATTAAGAGACAAATCTGGACTCTGAGCAATTAATGCATTAAGAGATGTATATAAAGATGAATACACATAAAGGCTTAATAATTCATTCCTTTAAAAAAATTTTACTGCAAAATACTCACTGAGAAACAATTTCCCAGACATTATTGATATATTTTCTTGTTTTTCTACCCTGCACAAGGATCCCTAACACTAAAATCCCTAAAGTCAATATGTGGCAATAAGGAAAGTGCCTCATTCTACAAAGCCCTTTACCAGAGCTGCCCTGCAATGAGTGCTCCTTCACGCGCATTATCCTCAAAATTCTGAGCAGGAGCACTTCTAGGTCTGCTGCCTTTTACTGCTGTCACTCCCCTCTAAGCATTCTCTCACGACTTCTGTGACAGCTCCATGAGAAACCTTGACCACAGTTCCTTCTGCAGAGAATCCTCTTCTCCCTCTCTGCTCACACCTTAGACAAGTTAATAGTTGAGAGGACACTTCGACATCTCTGTCTCACCCTGTGCCACCAATCCACCTCTGGAGAGGTCAGCAAAACGAACCACCCTGCTTTCACACTCCCCCTCAGTTGCCTGTAGCTTCTTGAAGCACACAGATGTTTTTCCTTGTCTAGGCTTCAAATTTGATAGCCCTTCCTGCAACCCAGCGGTCGCCATGGGCTGCCCCAGCAGGCAGCCCCTGCCGACTACCAGAACGCCCCCCCCTGCCGACTACCAGAACAGTTTATCCCACCACCCATCCTCCCGTAGACAAGTCTCCAGCTCTCAGCAGACAACTGATACTGCTCCCTGGCAGCAACTCCCGTGAGTTCCCAAGAAGTCCAAACCAGCTGGCTTCCCCTGAGAAACCATTCACAAGAGATGCAGGTGCCCTTCCTCCTCCTTCTGTCTATCGGCTTCTGGTGCCACCTCCTTCCAGGGTGGGCTGACATGTCCCACAGGAGCTAGAGCTATTTTGTTTTAAATAACAGTAATTAGCCTGGCACTAACAGACTCCTCTCACAGGTGATAATTTTCATGCCTATGTTATTCTTATTTTCTCGCACAAAGAAGAATATAGGGGATCAGGATGATTATTTCTTGGCTATGGATTGATTACACTGATTAAAACGCAAGATAAGTCTCGCTTTCAAAATGTATTATTATTTTTAGCCAATTGTATACACAAATTAAAGCAGGAGTACTGTTTGGTTTTAAACATGCCAAATAGTTTGCATATTTCAACATTGCATTGGAATGAGCCAGGCTTCTTTTTTTTTTTTTTTTTTTTTTTTTTTTTTAATTCTGCCATGGCCAAACCACTTCTTAAGACTCAATAAATCAAGTCTGCTATTTATCTGCAAGATTAGGCTGAGTGACTATTTTTGATGCATCAAGGGCAATTAAAAATTGGGAATGTAACACAACTATATAAAGTGCAAAGATGAGAACTGGGTTGGAAAGATATGCTCGGATCAGGGCGATCCGGGAGTCTACAGTCGGAGTGCCACGGCAGAGAGGGGCACATGGAGAAGGTATATCGAGTGGGTCATGCTGCAGAGAGCTATCACCAGGTACTGCTGGCCAACACAGACTAGACTGCTTTTGCATGGAATAACACAATGTACAATGGCACACAGACACATGTTCTGCAGATGCTGAACCCTAGATAGCTCGTATATTAGTTTTTTTTAAAAAAAAAATGTTACATGCTAGCTAAAGGTTGATGTCAGTTAGACTCCCTAACAGGCTGGGGGCAAACAAGCCCTGTAGGACACCAAGAACTGTCATCGTGGCTAAGACCAAAGTGAACACAATCCAGACTTATGCTTCTGACAAGTAATGAACATTTGGAAAGAATATAAGCAAGAGAGTATGGATAATGACAACATTCCCCTCACATCCTCTGCCAAAAAACAGTTAATAGGTTTCCTGAATTAGAAATGTAAATAAGACTCATCATTTTAAATAACCATCAGTGGACTTATCCTTCATGAATTTATACAGACCTCTTCTTAAACATAACTGTAATTTTGACTTTCAGAACACCTTGTGGTACCAAGTTTAACAATTCATTTTCTAAGGAAAAAGCCTACTTTCTCTTGTTGTTTCTGCGTCTGTAACTTAATCATTTGATTTTATGCCCTTCCAATAACAAATCCATGTCCCCAAAGCGTTGATAGACCTATGTATCTGCCACCTTCAGCTCTTCTGGACCTGCCACCTGGTAAGGAGTGGGAGCAGATAACCTGCAGCGACCTGACAGTGTAACACAAGTAATCCACTTCCAGTTCCCTGAGATTACTAAAGTTACGTTGGTGTAAGAGCTTGAATTCCATTTCCTGAGAGGTAAACACGAAAATTACCCTTAGAAACAAATTCTGGAGTCAAGTCCTGAGGGCACACAAATTAAGATGAGCATATTGGGAGCTGCTAAAGCAGTACTCTTGTAAACAACCAACAGAGAATTTAGGAATTTTTTACCATAAACTGGACAATGTCAAAAGAAAATCTTTTCTAAAAATTCACTTGCAAATGTAGAGAAAAACCCCCAAATTATATCTTTGAGCTTAATGCCAGTAAAGTGGGCAAGAAGCGGATGAATAACAACATAAGGCAAAGCTTACAATTATAATCCCACAATAACACCAGGCTGTTCAAAACTCTCTCTTTCAGTAGAACAAAAGCCAATTCTACTTTTATGAGGAAATATTCATCGTCATCACTTCATTTTTAAGCACTCAGAATAAAAACAAACAAAATCCAATTATTCTTTCTATTACAGTAACACATAAGGCTCCCTACCAGAGCTTTAAAAGGTAAGGCACTCTTCAAACACAAGGGGAAGATACCTCTTGCTTGACATTCTTACAAAATAAGTTGCTAAGAAAGTTGATATAAAGGAGAGAAACAGAAAGAGAGACTGCAGTCATCAGTTCTTTTCAGTGTAGGAAGCTGTTTACAAACTCACAACCATTCCTGTAGATTTAGAACAGTCACTTCTGCTGCTGCCTATCTTAATAAGTGACCATTCTCCCAAAATTTTTATTTTTATAGATATATACACACATATATCTGAGTCAGCTCATGCTTTTCCTCTGCTCTACAAATAATTTGTTTGGAGTAGTAGTTCTATGAAACTTACACTTGCTTGGTTGAGACAAATTATGTGGTATTTCTTAAGTGACCGGAAGGACCAAGAGGGTCTCTGAATCAGACAGGTGGGATGTAACAAGGTTATTCCTAGAGTGTGTCCTTACCCAGGTAGACCAAATGTGTGGCCACATTCATCCCTAACTTAAGGATACCATGGGTTTAGAAACAGCATTCCCGACATCATATGTATTTTTTTAAAGAAAGTTAAATACATCTTTTAACATCTACCATTTGCATCTAGTGTTTAAAAAATAAAATTCAAAGCAAACACAAAGCAATAAAAGATGAAGTATAAAATTTGAAGTATATTAAGGCAAGTGTATTTGGATGTCATCAAAAAGGGCAAAATCAGCTCCAACAGGGTGCTACACAACTTCTAATTAAGCTGTCATTTAAGGAAGACATTACTAATTTTTCTTCTGAGATAGCTCTTGCAAATCTAAGTAAATCCACTCAACTAAACTACAAAAGTAATTTGAAGAGTCAGACTGACTGATAAAATCAAGCACTGTCAAATGACCTGAACAAAGGCAGACAGAAAACACCATTATAAAACTTTTATTCTGAATTTGTCCATGAAGGCACGTTCAAGGTTGTGATTCCCTCGTGAATCTGCTATGCCATTAACAGTTACAGCTGCATTACTAGCAAAATAGAATAGGAACTACAATTTCAGCAATAAGTCAGTCAGCAATGCAGCATTTGAAGCAAGTAGCTGTCAGAAACCACTTTCAAAACATCTTTCAACCTTTCTGTTATTGACTTGGTAAAATAAGTGATGCCATCTAGTAGCCAGAGTGTCATGATGTGCTTGTTTATGATTGCTCGCATTGCTTCCACACCATTTACCACCTCCCTGGACAAGGTGTAAATAGCTCAAAATATTTATGTAAATATAGTAATAGGCAGTCTCATGGGTAAATCTGAACAATGTATTTTGAACCACGCAAATTCATGCAGTCAATAGAAGTGACCCAAACTGATCCTTTATCTTAGGATTCTTCAATCAATGAACTTGCACCAAGAGTGAATTTGGGCCAACACCTTAAGTATGTGAATTAATTCTATTTGTCAGGTGTGATGTGACAAAAAGCACTGACTCAAAGACATGGGATCCAACCAACACCTGCTGTTATTCAAGAAGCTGAGGGAAAGGGAAAACTGAATGTGGATTATACAATGGCTGTGTGTTGCTTCCCACAAAAGTGACAGAACTACTTTGTTTCCCTTTTGACTACAAAAAAGAATTGCAGAAACTTTAACACTGAAGACAACTGCAGCGGAGCCACTAGTATTTAAGTTTCCTTTCTCGTATTTTCAATACGATCAATGGTAAGTTGACTGTTTTGCACTAGGCACAATAATTAAACTTATTGAGAGCTTTATTGATTTTCTAACTGAATTTGCATTTTGCATCTTCCTAGCTTACCTGAGGAATCATAAAATGGGTAATAATTTTTTCCAAAAATGCTTAAGCCACGAACACCTTATAATGTTAGTTGTTTCTCATGCAATCTATGCTTACGCTCAAGATTTAGAAAAGTTGAATCACTGTGAATCAGTCAAGCTTTTTATAACCAAAGATTTAGATGTACAATAAACAAGTATGCTTGGACAAATTCATGGGCTGTACACTGACCTCGGACTCTTGAGTTAACATTAGCATCATCCTAATGGACTACAATAGAAAATAAGATTTCATGGGCATGAGACACCCAAGCATTACTGGCATCATCAACCAATTACAACACTGCAGCAACTCAACCAAGTGCGAGGAAAAGAGACCCAAAACACCACAATTTACTGTAATTAATATTAAGTTAATAGTATGCTTTCCCCAACCTCACTGAAGCAGGAAGTATTACATTATTCCTGGAATACGATGCAAACTGGGGCATTGTGCATTCAGCGCACAATGGTAGGTATTAGTATGCAGTGCTGCAGTGTTTCAGTAGGTAGGCAATAAAAGGACAGATTACTACAGGCAGGTAAGTTGTTCTTGCTCCTATTATAACCATCTAGCTACTAAAGTTTCTGATCCCAAGTCTAAAGCAATAGTTCTGCTCATGTTTGCATGGACAGAGGTTTCCCCTCTGTCACTTCCAGATAGCTGTCTGCTTTATTTCGAACAAACAAGTGTGAAGGGTAATGCTAACCACCGAAATAACAAATCTGGTCATGAGTAAAGCATGTTCTTCTACAGGCTACCCTGGTTTTGAGGTGAAATAAGTTAGTCCTCTAACTCAGGAATCTTTTTTCTAGCTGGGACTAAGACACAGATATATAGATGGTTTCAATTTACTTCATTTACATCCATACTGTGCTGTAATTCGTTAATCAGAAATGTGAAGATAATTAAAGAGAAAAGTTTGATAACTAGTGAAAAATGGATAATTTTATATTTATAACTACTGATTTAAATGAGGGAGCCTCCATTTCCCCTTCTCTGCTGTTTTACTAATCCTGCCCTGCTCCTTCATTCTTCATGCTTTTTGGCTCTTCTATCCTTTAGCAACACTTTTGGAACATTTAAATCATAGGTGCTCTTGGCACATTTCTGCTGGATACTGCTTCCAAATATATTTTTTCAGCATATTCCAGCTAAAACATAATCCCAGGTAGAATTACAATGCTTTTTTTGGGAAGCCTTTCAGATATACAGTTAACAAAATTACAAACCTAGAGCTTGTAGACAGGAAAGTCTACACCCAGGACTTTCACTTGAATTTCTGGAATTCCCTTAGAAGAAATGAATGCATCTTCCATTTTATGAAGTAAGCAACAGTTATGGCCATACATTAGATCTAGTGTAGAATAAGCTGTCTCCTGGGGCACCAAAAGAGCCACGGCCTCACATCTGCAATGCTCAGACCCAAGAGCTGTACTCAACTTTATTCTATATAGGAGATATGTATTTACAAGTAGATACAGATAATATAACGTTCTTTATTTTAAAAGACATGTTAGAGAACTTACTCATGACTTTATCAACTGCTTATGAACATGTACGCTTTTTTCTTTAGGTAATTAATGAGGCTGACAGCTATAAATTGACAAAGTTCATTTACTAGTCTGATTCACAGCCAATATTTATCAGACAAATTTCTAAGGTGAATTGAACCATCTGCTAATCTGTTTGCTGATAAGTGGGAATTAGACAAGCTTTGATTTAAATGAGGAGCAGGCTGATCAGAGGTGAAAGTGATATTAAATGTTAATTACTGTAAAAAATTGATGCGTCAGTTTTCTAAGTCATGTATAGGACTGAAGATTTGATTTATTTTTGTGTGTGTGTGTGTGCGCAAGGCTTGAAGACATTCATTAGCTAGCTTGAGAGAACACAGAAACACACACTTAGAAATCATTATTATAACCAGCCAGTGTTCTTTCTAATGAAAAAAACATTATGCCTGATGTAATTCTAATTACAGAATTATTGCATGCTTATATCACTATGCATTTTTACAGTGCGCTAAAAAATCCAGTGTGCTATAGACTAGGAGTTTGCCCTACAAACAATTACACACTCCAGTAGCCTTCCTCTTAGGAGAGGTTCCACTTCAATAACTTTAATGAGACAGGTCATGTGAGCCAAATTCCTCTTACATATATTAGACGATTTCTCTCCTTAGTACTTAACCTTTGGGGTTTGTTTTTTTTTGCACTGTTTGCTGTTTTAAGTTTGTGGTTGAGGGGCAGAGAGCATCCCCTGCAAATTTTTATTATTATTTGTTTAGCTTTACCTATTTTGCAGAGACAGCAGATCTGTTTGAAACAGACATTCAAAGAGAAAAAAACATTTAATTGTCTTTGTGTTTTAAAACAATGTCCTATTTCATAATAAACCAAATTACTTTGCAGAGAAAAAATGAAAAACAGAAGTCTGAAATACCAAAATATTAATAATTCATTTTTATAATAATATTTCTTGATATCATTTCTCATTACCAAAAGATTCAATGTTAAAATTTCAGTTTCTTAACTGCTTTTACAGATATCTGGTTTCCACAAAGCTGATCAACTTTGTGTTTTAACTATTCAGGACAAGCTTACATCCTCATTTCCCTGTTGGCTTGACATCCAGCAGAGAAGCGAGATCTGGAACACAACAGCTCCTTTCCCCTCTCCTTCCCTCCTTTACCTATTTATTTCAGTACAGCAAGCATCCAGCAAATGGTGAAAAATCCAGCTGCTAATCTTAGCATATAGCAGAATAAATCTTGAGGTTGCATTGGAGGTGACTAGACATCATCCTTGAGCGAGTGAAGATTTATCAGGACACGACTAGGTATTTCAACCCCTCTCTATCCTCCCAACGAGTGACTGTGCGGCATCTCTTCAATCAGGAGAGGTGGTTGTGAACAGTGGCCATACACTTCAGCCAGAGACATGTCAAGTCTGCCCTGGTATTTGAACAAGACTGTTTCTATAGAAGAACAGCTGACTCAAACCTCTCAAAAAAAAAAAAAAATCTGAAGACATGGCTCATGAAGTACATTTTCAATTTGCACTGGAGTATACATCATCTCTTTAATCAAGTCACTCAAAGCCTACATGTAGCTACAGTCCATAAATTGTTCACATAACTTTTCCAAAACCCTTCCAGAAGGTCCAAACCTGGTTCTGAAATATTCCTGTATAACTCCAACTCAATTCAGTAGGATTTGAATGCTTACATATGCAGAGAGTATGATATTAATATTCTAAACAAAGTCAACATTTATAATGTCAGACTACTTATTTACTGTTGCCCGTAACTTACAGTGCCTTAAAGGCACTGCGTTCTTTATTTTGTAGTTCTGATGCCCTCTCCATTATTGCTTATTTATGAAAATAACTTGTGTCATTAAGAATTCTGTTCATCTTTAATAAAAGTCAGCAATTAAAATTACAACTATAAAGAGAGACCAGACCTGCTGACCTGTGACAGAGTGCACTCATAGGGAAAATAAATACTAGTTTTAAATTACGTGTGTATATACAATACAGGCTAATATTTTTACACAGCCTTGTATATTTGTTTGAATGAACGTGAGCAGCACTTAGGGGTGGTTTATATTGACCTCCAAGATAAAACACCTGGGATAACATTGCCAGAGGACTTGTAATACTGTGCAAGGTGTACAACTGGGTCCACACTGGACATTGTGGAAAAATACAGTATTTTCTCCCCTGTCTGATTTAGGGGTTCATAAAGTGCCAGCTAATAGATGCACCAAACCAAAAGCAGACTTGGAGAGAGCAGGAGCTGGAAATAGCAAAGGCAAATCACAAGTGATTTGGGAATGAGCGGGGAAAGGAATCGACTTGCATTCAAAGCAGAATTACTGAATCGGGAGCCACACACTGCAGCACTTCTCAACAAAGAAACTGAGCACTAAGATTCTGGGGACAAACTCAACAACATGTTTGAGGAGGAGCACAGAACGACCCAGCAACCTCTTACAACCACTGTAACACACAGCCGTTAGCAGAGCTGTAGGAACAAGACATACAGTCCAGCAAAGGACAAAAACCTGTTTCCTCTATACAGAGCGTGGATGTAGTGAGTGTGGAGGGATATGAAGTCATTTTTCAAGTCTTCACCAGCAGCGGTGCACAGGGGAACACCTGCAGGATATCACCCAGGCAGTCCACAGAAGACTTCAAGGGTCTCCAGCCAGCATAAGAATTAGCAGCACAACAAATTTTCCTAAAGATCATTTCTGAGCAAAACAAATACTGGAGGATGGACCGCTATCTTCATATGAAACTTCATGAAATTTCTGAGACCAAGAGCCAGAAGTTCTGACTATGGAATATCTGTCCATTTTTTGGGTGAAGAAAAGGCCTGAGGGGCATTTATGAACCAGAAAAGGGGTTAATCTCTGCTGTAGACTAACTGGAGCAACAAGGGAGATTTTAAAGTAACGGTATAAAGTCAAGCTAATCAAGAAAACAAATGAAGCACAGAGAAGTCCAAGTTTCATGAATGAGTTCAGCTGAAGTAGGAAGACAAGAAACACTTCAGTTATCACTGTATCAATGACAGAAATCTGCAAAACAAAGAAAGAGGAATTTCATATAATCAGCATTAGTGAAACCAGATGGGATGGTTCACAGCATCACTGAAATGTTAAAAATCCTGTTTTATAGCCTGCTTAAGGGCAGAATGGGTGACAGAGGTGAAAGTGTATATTAAAGACATCATTACTTGTTTTACGGTCATTGATTACTGTGGAGTAGAGTGTCCGGAATGAATACGTAGCAGTGTTTTCAGCAGCAACCTCCCAAAAGAGTCACTGGTGTAGTAAACGGGGCTGCAGAACAGGATGAGCATCTCCTTTAACATCTACCTACAATACACAGAAGAAAGTGTCTAACGGGGGCCTTCAGTTTGAGAGGGCTGAGAAGTTACAACATGCTTTGTAATTTAAAATTTGTGTTAGTTACTAAAAGTTACTCTTGAGGACTTCATTAAAATGAAGCAACCTAGTATTAGTGAAGCCTATATGCAGCCACCTCCTCATAAGTAAGTATGCTTAATCATGGCACTGAAGTCTGAACTCACCTGGGGACAAGTGATAACAAAATACCATGCTTGATGTGAGCAGAAGAAGAAAGAAAAACATGGCGAAATGTTAATAATTCAGAGGTCCGAAATACAGTTATTCCAAATGAAAGGCATGAAAATTGATGGATTCTTCATTTCTCGCATTATCCTCTCAAGACAGCAATCATTTCAGAAAAACTAGCGGACTCCTACAAGGCATGCTGTCTCCAAAGTATTGGGCTTGGAGCAAGATGGAATGGATGTTACCGTTCTTCCTTTCTGACCTCAGCTTTCATCTATGGAAAATACCAAAGTTCAGAGAGTTGTACAAAACAGCCATAAGGTCTGAGATCCACATAGCAGATACAGGGGGTCAAGGAAGAAGGCATGGTACTTTCCAGGTAGTCCTACAGAGAGCAAGTGTGGTCTTCCTAGGCTCATACTTTCATCATGGTCACTCGCATCATGCAGCTGTGCCCAACACAGAGCATCTCAGGGACTGGGTTTAAAGTTAGAATCAGATCTGGGAGCAGAGTTCAGGAAAGCAGTCCATTTTTTACCATGACATTGCATAGTCTAGTTTCGTATGTTCATACCAGAAAATTTCTGATGTTAATGCAAATCAAAATTATACAGAATGCATTGACAGACAGCTGCCATGGGTTCAGCCTCTTCAATGTGTTTAATGACACATGGTGATTGTAACTAGAAAATTATTTATGTAGTAGCTTGTTTTAATAAAGATATGGTTATATAGCCTGCATCAAATTTATAAGCATAAAAAGTAGCTGATGAGAAAAGCTATAAGCTCTTACATATTATCCTGAATTGTAAAATATCCTAAGGGAACTCACCATGCAAAGATTACTATGCACTATGAACAAGCACCCAACACAGCACTCTTCACATTTCAGATTTGATAATCATCATCATTGGAAGCCTTAGCTTCACCACAAAAATGCATTGAGTTCTACACTTCAAAATTCTATGAAATCTGCTTGCTAAAAACAAACACATTTTTAGTCTAGTTTTCCAATATAATTCCCACAACAAAAACAAATACAGTATTGCATAAAAATGTATTTTACATCTATACAGCATAAGTCCTAAACCCTATTATTATTGATTTCTTCTGTTCAACAGAAGGAACTGAGTTACAGAATGACTCTTAACTGAAAACCACAATGTTAAAGTAATTACTTCAAAAACAACAGGTTTTGCTAAACAAGTATTACAGCAAAACCCATACCACTCTTGAGTACGTACAAGAAAGTTTATCTCCAAGGTTATTTTGAAATTCAAAGAATCAGAGAATGTTTTGGGTTGGAAGGGA
>KL290458.1:8669-34956 GCA_000699545.1 Podiceps cristatus | reverse complement strand
GGGTGCGGTCGATGTGAGAAAGTCTTGCCATTAAGTGGTTAAAGCTCCCCAGCTTTCTCTGGCTGCATCTGTTGAGCAACCCGTGGATAAGCGTAACCACATACCTTTAACTGTTGCTGTTGATTACGCAGTACTGCGATTAAAAAATCCGGAGGTGATGCCGGGGGCCAGCGTTCCTCCCAGATGACCACTGTTGTAATAGGAGAGTCGTTCAAAAATAATTCACTAGGCGGGGATCTGTTGTTTTTGAAAGTTTTGACACTACTTTGGTTGAAAAGAAACGTAAAGCAGAGTATTATTTCGTACGTCTCCCGAACAAAGCCAAAATCCTCTCTCTTAAACACTTCAGAGAGAAAATAGGTTTAACTAGAACAAGATGGGGAAATCAGCAGAACTATGACCAGCGGGACTGCCAACAGAGGAAACCATGCAGAGGTAGGGTACTTGAAACGCCTTTAATTAATATTAGTAAAGGTGACGTTTGGCTGACAGAAGGCTCCCTGGGCAAAGTTTAGATTGCTGTCATCAGATTACCAACAAAAGGAAAGCAGGCAAGTACAGCAAGAGTATCTTGCATTCGCAGCACCAGGTAAGGGCTGGGCAGCTATGATTTCCAAGTAAGCACGGATGAATCACTTGATTTCACTGTAGTTCAGCTCTTCCTCAATCAAAAGAGAGATTTCTCCCCTTCTCTTAGCCCCATATGGCCTGCTCTCAGCGACTGCAAGCTTTCAGGGCAAAGATTTCTTTTGGTAGGGAGGCACTGTAGTGAAACAGGCCAGAACCTCAGTCAAAGCCTTTTAACGCTGACACAGGTGATAGTAGCCAGAAAGGAGTATAAACAAAGGAGGAAAAAAACAGATGCTGAAAAGCAAACTGGTTGGTTGGTTGGTTGTGAAAATACGATGGGCTAGAACAGGATGGTCAAGATTAAAGTCACTCAGCTGTAGCTTGAGCCAGTTTTCTCTGCACATGTCTGACCCCTTTTTGAACTCTTCTGGGAAGAATGACTCAATTCTCAGTCTAGCAGCACTGTTCTACTGAAACCCTCAGCTCCACAAGCTTCACTTTGGGATTTTCCCAGTGGCAGGCCTGTGCTGAGACACTAGTCCTTTAATAATGATGTCTGAAGCCAGTGGAGGAATTTCGGTCATGCACTGTTAGTGTGACTTGTGGAGTATTTCTGGTGGCAGGTAGCCAAGCTGGTATCTGGGAAAGCCTTTGGCAATTTTTAACTATGAAACTTAAATAGCAATACAGCATGTCCAGAAGGCATGTTAATTTTGGTGGCATCTTGTAATTCATGCATTAACGAGATTTTGATTCACAGAGGAAACTTAGATAATTAAAGGGCAATTCAAAACATGAACTCTGAAGCGGGGTTTCCCTCTACCCTTGCACTGACAGACACATATTTATTGGAACTGTTAGAGAAATCCCATAACCAATCATGTGTTTTCCTTTTGCCAAACCAGACAGGAAACTTTTGCAGGCTTTTGGTTTTGCCTCAGCTGATCTCTCTCTTACCTTGAGCTTCCTAATAAGTCGAAGCCCAAGAAATTACTCTCTTAGAGTCTAGCAGGCTGGTAGGAGGGAAGTCAAAATGACTGGTTGTGCCTTCATGCAATAAGGTTAATGAAATACGTGGTTTTCACCATCAGTGGATGAGGCATGACTTCATAAAACTGGTAGTTTAAGGAGAGCTCAAGAGAGAGAGGCAAGAACTGTGAATAAATAGTGATTTAATGAGGACGGAGAGAAGAATGGAGTCAATGCAACATCTGATTCTACCAATCAGCTCCAAAAGAAAAAAAAAAATGAACACAGGAAATCAGTACAACCTACAGGATTTCGGATATAATTATGTATAGGGGTTGCTTTTCTTTGGGCTTAGGGAGCAAAAAGCAAAGTTAATGTCAAATCAGGAAGTAAGAGATAAATTATTTTTTCTTGCTGGTGCCTTTTCCTCACTAAAGGTTATCAACATGAGAGAGCACAAGGTAGCAAGTGAAGGTAGAAGGAATTACATTTTAGAGGAGAAATAGCTCCATCTGTCACTGCAAGTTACAAGCTCTTAAAATCACTGAGTCTTACCTATAGAAAAAAAAGAAAAATAATTATGACATGTAACTGCAATAGATTAACATAGTAAGTAGTTTTGGGTGTATTTCACCAATGCAAACTATTTGCTACTCTAAAATCCCAGCCTTGCCAATTGTTATATGTGGATGCTTGGGTTCACCCTTGTAAAACTGAAGCCAACTCGCCCATAAGAAGCCAGCTAATCAATATCAAGGCAATCATTTTCCTGCAGCAAAATTTCTGGCACAGAATCTTGAAAAAAATGAATCTAGAAAAGATAAGGAATTTCTCTGAAACTAAGACATAAATAGATGTGAAATGCATCCATTGTAAGACTCAGGGACACCTCACACATCAGGTGGTGATCGGTAGGTGAGCAGTTTTGGGACCACAGGGGTCTAAGAGGGAAATCATAGAATTGTAGGGGTTGGAAGGGACCTCGAGAGATCATCGGGTCCAACCCCCCTGCCAAAGCAGGCTCCCTAGGACATAGCGCTGAGATAGGTGTCCAGGCGGGTCTTGAATATCTCCAGTGAAGGAGACTCCACCACCTCCCTGGGCAGCCTATTCCACTGCTCTGTCACCCTCACTGTGTAGAAGTTTTTCCGCATGTTGGTGTGGAACTTCCTGTTTTCCAGCTTGCAGCCATTGCCCCGTGTCCTATCCCCACAGACCACTGAAAAGGGGCTGGCTGATTCCCCCTGCATCCCCTGCTTCAGGTAATTATAAACTCCAATTAGGTCCCCCCTTAGTCTTCTCTTCTCAAGGCTGAACAGTCCCAACTTACTCAGCCTTTCCTCATAGGGGAGATGCTCCAGGCCCTTAATCATCCATGAATGAACCACCTTCCTTGTGTTCTTCCATTGTCCCTCTTCTAGGCATCTCATGTAAAGAACCATGGCTAACTCGGTTAAGACACCAAAAAAAAAGGAAGAAGATAAAAAAAAGAATCCCCTTTCAGCCCAATTTGTAAATGACCCAAAATTTTTAATTCATCTGTGGTATTTACTATACCAGTGTTTCGAGTTCTATGAACTTACAGATGTTTGCAAGATACGACATTAATGTGCAAGCAACAACACAAATGTATCGAGAACAGGAAACAAAAGTAAACACACACAAGAAAGCCCACTCCTATCCAAACTATACTTCACCAAGCCTTAAACAAATTAAAGACTTCTTTTGACAAAAGCTAGGACTTCAAACTCTTACCTCTTTGCTTACAGTTTACGGTGGTTTTAATCTTAATCCTGGAAGAGAAATGTAATTGAGTTGTTTGATACTAGCCTAACATGGGGAAAAAAAAAAAAAAAAAGACAAGAAATCTTACAGGAAAACTTTACTGGTCTGTTCAGACACAAAGCCTCTCCCTGCAAAATTTGCTGTGATAGCTCTACTAACTTGTGGGAGAAATCTGGAATGATCTGGTCCCTCATCTGCAAACTGGGTCCTTTTGGAGGTAGATGGAAGGGTATTTAGGCGTGGAAAGGGGCATCTCCAATTCAGCAAGACATCTTGGTTCTCTTAAAAGTTCCACTCTCTCTGGGACTTTCAATAACTGAAATGTCCTGGTCCCCAGCACGTGACGGAGTAAGCCTTCTGCAGCCCACTCCTGTTCACGGGGGGGGCTGTAATGGGAAACATCATTGCATAGCAAATCAATGAAGACATCAAGCTCTTTATCTTCCCGTGCTCCTATTCCCAACCTGCAAAGGCAGCGGCGCTACCATCAAATAGTTCAAAAGTTAAAAACAAGGTTTAAAATAATGCTTCTAATATCTTGATATTGGAGATAAACATTATATTGCATTTTTGCATTCACACATCCCGTATATACCACCCTTTGACTGTATGAGAGAATGAACAAGTATTTTATCCACTCACAAATGCATGGAAAGAAGTGATTTGGGGTGGTGCTAAAGCGCTGATAAACATCTGCTTATTCTCTTTCTATTGTCTCTTTCTCTTGAGACAGCCACCTGAGCCTTGGTGCCTCCTGTGACAGCTCTCTTCCCTGTCAGTCATTCTTCACCATCTGTACTGCTCTCCCAGCTGCGTTTATGCTCCTCCAGCTGCTGCAGGATCCATTTCTGACGTTTCCTCTTGAAAAGGGGGAGGAAGAGCAAAGGGGAAAAGAATCTAAAACTAGGAAGGAGGAGCCGGGAAAGCAACTGGGAGAAAAAGCGTGTGCAAACTGCTGCACAGCCAGCCGGCATCATGGTGTCTGGGCTAGAGCGGTGTCTGAGCTCAGAAGGAAATGCTGGGTAGAAGAGACTTCATCCTGTGAGGAAGGAGATGTGAGCACCCGCAGCTGCCAGCAGTGCCTGACCCTGCTCTGGCCTCAGGGAACATCAGAAATGCTTGAGTTTGCATGTGACCCTACAAACTTGGTATTCCGGTGACTCAGGCAGCGGGGGCCTGACGAGACCCACGGTAAGGCAGGCGTGTGGGCACAGGTTTTCCAGGCCAGCCCCGTGAGGAGTCTGACTTCCCACCAGCTCTTTCCTGAGCCTGATATTCGTCATTGTCTCTCAGAAAGCTGCAATTCCAGCAGTAAGACAGATGCGTGCTAGTTTGGGAATTCGTGAGTTCAGGGCCACCATGGAGAAAGGCTGTGCTGCTGACTGAAGGGGATTCCCGCAGCCTTACACAACCAGAAAACACCCGAGTCATGTGAAGTGAGGTTCTAAAGATCAGCCCTGTCCTCAGGGGAAAAACGTTGTTTCATTCCTCTGAGCTGTTCTGAGATAAGTTTATAAGGTGAAAAAGAGAGTTAAGGGGGTTATGTCACACTAGTAAAGTGATTTACTTTGTCCTTTTTCTAAGTTTTGAGTTTCAATTGGAAAGTTGGTGCTGTCATGCTTTGCATTTCAATCTTACAGTGCAGGGAAGAAGAGGTGGGTTTAATTGCAGGATGTATCAGTTAGCAGTCAATATCCCAGCAAAAGGTAGGAAATGTTTTTATTTGTTTGGTATTTAATAGAAATGTATTACAGTGGGAGCTTGGTCCCACTAAACTCTCTGCACGTTGTCTTCTCCCGCTCCCAAGCACAGCAGTAAACTGTGCTCATATGAGGACTGGTTATACTCTTTGTGGCTTCAAAAGGAGAGAAGATGAAGAGATTAGGAAGAAAAAAAAAAAGAAACACCTCCTTCCCTTGATGGTGTTTGCATATTCTGAATTAGGACATTTGGATGTTTACTGATTAACTGAGCAACTAGAATAGCCTTTCCTAGAGGCCAATGGATTTGAGCCCATTGGGGTGTGTTCATTTCAGCACGCTGTGGTACTTAAATTAAAAAAAAAAAAAAGTTTTAGTGATTCATTTACAGTAACTGTCTGATGAAATAAAGTCTCCTAGAAACAGAGAGGAAGTACAATTAGTTAGTCACGGCATGCCTACTTAGAGCAGTTTACATAAGCAGCAGAAACAGAGATGTACTTATGTGAATAAACATTCCATATCTGCTATAGATAAACTTCCAGATCATTATTTCTAAGACAAGGCATGTCTTGATGTCTGGTCATTAATTTAAGATGCCTGGGCATGTTGCTAATAGTTGTAAATAGTTGTATTAATGAAAAGATCACAGTGACAGATAAACCCAAGTTCCTCAAATATTGACATTTAGATGCCGACTTGTTTGGAAGATACAAATTTTGGTGTGGGGATTTTCAAGGGGATGGGGCAGGAGGTTAAAACTGTTTAATTCTGCAAGTCATTCTTCTTTGAAGAGCACACATTACCTCATCAAATATTATTTCTGGTAATGGAAGGCTTGCAGCACTGGGAGATGACGTGCAAAAGCACCTCTAGAAAATATGCGTGTCCCAAAACAGTTGCATGTAAATAACCCGTCTTTCTCCTTTGAGTTCTCATCTAAATTATGCATTCATATGGTGGGCAAATGCAGGCCGCAACCATGTTACAATGCCTGGAAGAGGAGGCTGCGTCCCCTCTCTGTCTCGTGGCCCAGCCTGCTGGCCTGGCTGATTTGACACAACCCTTCTCGGGGTTAGTTGAACTGCTGCATCCCAGCACCACGTAGTTACTAGATCCAACACAAAGGAGTGAGGAAGGAGTTGGGATATGAAGGCTTGAGGCTGGGGTTGAAGAGAAGCAACACTCATCCAGTCTGACAGCTGTAAAAGCAGCTCTTCTGTAAGGTCAAGTCTCAACCTGCAGGACCGACTTACCGGTAGCAACATCCCTCTGACACTTGATCTAGACCTTACTGAAAAGCACAAGCAGAGATCTATGACACGACCTTCTGAATCTCACCTATTACTGGAATTTCGAATGGATATTGCAAACATCACTCAGGGCCTTCGTGAACAAAATCCTAATCAGACTTTGAGGCTCTTTTTTCCTCCCTGAAAAGTTTTAATTTAAGCAGCTTTCTACTGGGATATCCTCTTCTGGGCACAGACTAGGATGGTTACATCACCTTGTCTCCAGGCTATGACAAAGCATGCCTAAGGTAAGAGAAGGCTCAGAAGTAGAGCTTTGAATTTTGTAAGACTTTAGAATAAAATATATGGATTCACTCAGACCAGATGATTAAATTCTGATCAATGAAGATGATCAAACCTTAGGTTGCATTTGAAATTTGATCACAGATAATTAGCTAAAAAAAAAAAAAAAAAAAAAAAAAGAAAAAAGACTAACAGGGTTTGTCCTTAGGTCGTAAATCTCTCACACCCATCTGATGGAAATAACTGCTACCAAAAAGGCAGGCATCATACGTAAGCTGCCGTTGCTTCTCTTTCCTTATAGATTTTGATCATTGTTGGCCTTCTATTAAGGAACAGGAAACTATTTGCTTTTGTCAGGTTTGGTTTGTTTCTTTGTGGGCAGTTTCTGGTTGGTTTTTTTTGTTTAGTTGTCATTCCCACCCCACCCCCAGATGTTTTACTGAGCTATAAAGTTTCTGGTGAAACTAGCTCTGGCACAAGACAAAGGGTGAAACTGCGGTCAGGGGAACTGGGAAGGCAGCAGGTAGGTTGGCTTCGGGTGCAATGAAACGAGAGCCTGTGTTTAAATTCTGTTAAGAAATTGGGTCCTTCAGAGGAAGAGTCTCGATAGGCCTTGCAAAAACCACCTTGTAGTTGAATAGAGCTAAACAGAAAGGAGAATAGAAAGTCAATGAACCTGTCAAAGGACTTCTGTTTACTTCACACAGAAAAATGGGAGTTCTTCCAGATTCCAAATTGCAACCCAAAGTTAAGGGAAGAGAAACAAGCATTGCAGATTGGGACATAATTGAACCCCAGTCTGTGAATGTCAATTGGTTTGCTTTATAGGCTTTTTGGAGGATAGTTTATTGGTCTTAAGTGTTTTTTTGTTTGTTTTTGTTTGTTTGTTTGTTTTTTGTGGTTTTTGTTTTTGTTTTAGGAAGAGGAGAATTGCATGATTGCATTTGCCTAAACCTTCCAGCATCCAAGCAATGAGGTACAAGCTAAGATTCAGGTGAACTTGGCCTGGCAAGTTGACAGAAGATCTGAAAGCAAAGACAGAGACCCAGCTTTTCACATGGAGAACCTTATGAGATCCTGATATCAAAACCATGTGGGCCCTATGGGCACCTGCCAGAGCCCACTCCTATCCTGACTTAACCTCATTTGGTTACAGAAGACCTGGGGAGAATTCACTTTTACAAAGCAGAATGGCTGAATGTGGGGAGAGACCAGTTTGCAATTTTAATTGACCTCTGTGGGAAAGGCCTTGGTCTTTAGTTGTCCATAGCTGTGAAATATGCTTTAAAACAAACAACCGTTTTCTGAATGTCAGATTTGGCGGGGAAAAACTCTCACAAGTCTCATCAGTGAAACTCAGTCTCTGGGAGCTAAGCAGATATAGAAGTTGACTACTACTATACTACTTTGCATGGCTAAGGGGATCACACTCCACTTTGCTGCCTGTGTAACATGGTGATATTATGTAGTCTTCCCTGAATACGATGTCCTGTGATATGGGGAAGAAATACTTGCCAGGCTTTAACTGCCGGGACACTGGTTGTGACACAAGTGCCTTCTGAAGCAGGGAGGGCTGGAACACCCAGTCTGGCAGGGCGTATTCCCAAGGAAACAGGCAGTTACGCAACATGCAAACTGAGGAGTGGGAGGGGAGCAAAACAGAGACCAGGACTTTCAAGATAACATTGAGTTTATCTTTTTTCTGAGGTGAGGAATTTCTGTGAGCCACTCATCTATCTATTCAGCGGTTCCCCTCTTGCCTGAACGGAGCACTTAGTGTTCAGTTCTCCCAAAGACTTTGTGCATTCGTGGAAAGACAAAGAGAGGGACGTGAACTCTAAATTAGGAAAGGTTTGGGACTACTACAAAGCAAAGATATTTCTGATACAAGACTTAAATGCGGTGTCAAAATATGCAGAGAGATGTGAATTAATCCCTTTACTGGAAGGGATTAATTCACAGATGCTAGAATAACTGTACCAAATTTTAAAACATGTAGATAAAAGCACTTAAGTTCCTGAGATCTAAAATAAGCCTTGAGCCACCACTCTTTCAGGAAGTAAGCAGGAAATAGTGACCATTAACACCTCTTTGAAGAGGAACTTAATCACAACTCTCAGACTGAGCAATATTACTTAAAAGAATCTCCTCCAACAGGAGATCGAGCAAGGTCCCTGAAAAAGAAATAGGCAAGATGGGTTTGGAGATGGTAATACTTTAAGTTATAGACATCATAACCAAATGCCATCTATTTGTCCAATATTATAGTCTGCCAAGTGTGATTAGGCATTTACTACAACATCCTTTGGGGATGGTAACTTTGGGGACTCTAAAGGGGAATTAGTGACTAAAGCTGGGAAAACTGTATTATTTGTGTCTTTAGGTTAATCTCAAAAGTTCTTTAGAGACAAGGGCTGCAGTGCAAATATGGCTGAACTAATTTGATGCATTAACAAAAACTGCTTATATCTCTGCTTATATCTCAGAGGCTTCTGTATGAGAAAGTTTTGCAAAAGAGCGGATACACAGTATGGACAGAAAGTGGTTTTCCTCCGAGAGGTAGGACTCAAGATACTAAATATTTTCTGGAAATGTAACCAGAGTGATCAATTTGTTCTAACTTTTTGTAATCAAGGTAATGGAATCAACTAACCATGGCAATGAACAATGCTGCTGCATTCCTTGTACAACCCAATCCAACTGGACAATAGGTCTATGGATTAATTAGGTCACTCTGGACAGGTGGAACATATTGCGTAGGACTCGTAATACTGGGCATGCCAGCAACGACAACGAAGCACGACCAAAGACCATCGGAGGACCCCCGGAGACCACCAACTCAAACTGATGGGCACGCGCGAGAAGGCAGGAAGCATGTACTTTAGGTTAATCTCAAAAGTTCTTTAGAGACAAGGGCTGCAGTGCAAATATGGCTGAACTAATTTGATGCATTAACAAAAACTGCTTATATCTCTGCTTATATCTCAGAGGCTTCTGTATGAGAAAGTTTTGCAAAAGAGCGGATACACAGTATGGACAGAAAGTGGTTTTCCTCCGAGAGGTAGGACTCAAGATACTAAATATTTTCTGGAAATGTAACCAGAGTGATCAATTTGTTCTAACTTTTTGTAATCAAGGTAATGGAATCAACTAACCATGGCAATGAACAATGCTGCTGCATTCCTTGTACAACCCAATCCAACTGGACAATAGGTCTATGGATTAATTAGGTCACTCTGGACAGGTGGAACATATTGCGTAGGACTCGTAATACTGGGCATGCCAGCAACGACAACGAAGCACGACCAAAGACCATCGGAGGACCCCCGGAGACCACCAACTCAAACTGATGGGCACGTGCGAGAAGGCAGGAAGCATGTAAATGAGTTCCAAGAACTCCTTAGCATAAGCCGGCCTTTCCCAGGAAAATACAAGAATATGTATAATTATAGTAAATAAATATTGTGCTTGTTGTTGCAACGACATGCACGCTAGGTGGAGAGATCCCCCGTGCATCCAGCGCTGCAATGAAGAATGCCGGCCTTTTAGCACTGCATTGGTGTCATGAGGTTTATTCCCGATTTCGGCGACAGAAAAACCTAGTTGAACAAAGCACTTAATTCCAATTGCTAGATATTATTTTCTGCAAATAATAAGTCCTCAGCCCTTAAACCCAGAAATTTGTGGCTGGGAATGTCTCTGAAGGACAACTGATAAGGCAGTTGATCTAGCAGGGAAGCTGAAGGCACTGGGAAAACCAAACTTTCTGCCAAAGATGCATCCAGATCTCTAGTACCTGATACAGACTTCGTAGAGTTTCTCTGCAGTGTAAACAGATCCTATGACTAGAGAAAGGACATGGCTTTATGTACAGGCAACGGCATTGCTTTATGGCCTCTGACACAGGGGCAAGGAGCATTACTTGAGCCATTTGCCTGTGATCATGCCTGAGCAGACAGGAAATCACGGCTGTAGCTGTAACAGAAAAGGACCTGGAGCTCGTGTGGCCCTCTCCCGTACTCGCTGTAGGCAGAGAGGTACCGGAGCAAAGGTGAGGGAACTATCAGAGATCTCACGCTGCTTCTGAGGTAGGTGAGATCTTGTTTTCTGATGAAGAATACTCTGAGGCCACCCCAAGAGAAGGAAGAAAGCCTCCTTGCTGTTTTCTGGAGAGAGCACCACAGTAACCTCAGCCTTGACTGTTAGTCGCTACTGTCATCGCTCGCAGTCTCAGCCTTTAGTGGAAAGGCCAGGCTGGCAATACCAACCCGTGCTCTGGCTGCTTTATCAAACCAGTAAAGGAAACGGCGGTGGCTCTGTGAGAGGAGCCCCTTCCACTGCAAGAAACGTGGCTACAGGCAGCCAAAATTTCAGAGCAGCATACAGAACTCGTGCAGAAGGATTGGTATGAAGAGAAAGTGGGGGTGAGGGAAAACTGGTCATACCAGAGAAGTGAATAAGCTTTCAGGAGGTCAACAAGGGCCTTACAAAAAAAAAAAAAAAAAAAAAAGGCCATTTGCTAGGAAGGTGTGAAAGGAAATTCGCTATGACTCAATCAAGAAGTTCAAAAGAACTGAGAGGAGGTGCATGTTGCTCCTTTTACAAACATACAGAGAATGTATGGACAGGAATGACTGATGCAGCCAGGGTAAAGAATAGTCTAGCCAGTACAGCACAGACATAACGGTTGCTCAGTGTGACTGCAAATCTAGATGTGTATTTGAAGGAGAATTTGGATTGTATCCCATTTATACATTTACAACCTTAATGCTAGCACAAGCTTAAAAAGAAAAGAGGAGCCGGGCCCTAGTCCTGCAGAGCAGGCTGCGGTGAAAAAACATAAAACATTTTCTGGGGCTTCATTTGCAGGAATAGGGCCTGTAAACTCAAAGGAGAAAATTAACTCTTAAAAACTTTCTGTGGAAAACATGCTCAAGAGGAAGGCAGATGCACCAGTGTACATATGCAGGTACATATGCCACACACATTTATTGAGAAGTGATGATTTAAGAAAAATGTTTCTGAGCCTCTCATGGAAAGATTTAAAAGTTTTGAGGTGTCATTATTCCCATAGGGGAAAGATGCAAAACTGCTAACATCTTTTAAGATTTTTCAGCTTTCCAACTATGAACTTTCTTGTGTGTGTTTTATTTCAACACAAAAAGATAAGAAACTGTGTGCTCACTGTGATCTTTATCATGTGCGGGAAGGAAGAGACATGCTATCACACAGAGCTACAAAATCCCCTCCTCATTTTTTTCCCTTCTGGCCTTTCAAAAACACTGAAGTTGCGTAAGAGCACAGGGCTGGGGACACACAGGTCTGACGGTGAGGGTGACCTTAGATCCCACCAGGGCACAAACAAAAGCAGTTTCCTAGCAGGAATTTTTCTGGCAAGTTTACATGTACATTTTACATGCATCATAAAAGACCTTTTGGCTCAAAATGCCAACAGGTGCCTTTCTTGGGACATCAAGCAGATTCGTACAGCTAGAGCTTTTCCAGGGTTGCTTATATGTCAACCTCCCTCAAACGTCTAGAGGTTTGGGAGCTCAGTATATGTTTGTTTTGTATATTATGAAATGAATCATCTTCTCCGTGTAAGGTTATGTGGAAGGAGAGGGCACCTGGTTCAGAAGCTATTCCAGCAAGATTATAATCCGATCAGGGACCTTCTCAACTAGGAAACTAAGGGAAAAAGAGGAAGACCAGAAACATAGCATAGAGAGAGACAGACCTGACAAAGCAAACCTGGCCGCTCGCACTAACAGACGGGCTCTCCAGAAACTGCAAGCACCACGCCCAGGACTGGAAACCCCCAACCTGGAACTTGCAACTGATTAAGACTGTGAACCAGGGGGATCCCAGACAGCCGGCCGGGAGGCGTTCAGGAATCAACAGAGCTGTACAAATCAGAGAGAGGGGACCTGCAGAGGGAAGGGGAAGCAGGAGGGCACAAAGTGGGGTGGAGGGGGGCGGCAGGAAAGGGTATAAAAGGGGCTGGTTGCATGTAAAACAGGGCCAGGCTGGAACCCTGTCTGGCTGAGCCCTCTGCCTAATCACTGCAGTCTGTCCTATCTTCTTGTATCTTATTATTAAATTTTAACTATTGATTTCTCTGTGTAATCTCGTTCTCTATCTCGTATGTATGTGTACAGCAAGGACACAGCTGTACTCTTAGTAGCTACAGCCTACTCCCAGCCTTTCCTCATAGGAGAGATACTCCAGTTGCTCCATCATCTTCATGGCTCTTCGATGGTCACTCTCCGTCTGTCCGTGTCTCTCTTGTACTGGGGAGCCCAGAACTGGACACAGTATCCCAGGTGTGGCCTCACCAGCGCTGAGTAAAGGTAGATCATTAAAGTCATCAAGGCATATTGCCTTAAGAAAGGCATATTATGCCCAAAACTTACCCACATTTCTTCATTTACATCAAATGCTCCATTACCAGGTACTACTGTACTTATGAATTTCATCTCAACTGAAAATCACCACTGGCATGCATTCAAAAAAATACGTGTACTGATACGAAGAACAGAACATAGCCATCTACCACCATTCCTCCTCTGCAGATCTCCTCTGCTTCCCCCTGCCCAAACAACACTGATTTCCTCATAAGGCGAGAAATAATCCTACCGCCACGCATCTTCAGATTTTTTTTTCTTTGAAATAAAGTCCCAGTGTCAAACAGCAGTGCATAACACTTATAAGTATGCCAAGCACCACAGGATAAAGTACAGTAGAGTGCTAATGGCACCGTGCAATTATCATTCAGTAAAGCATTCCTACAAAAACAATCCAGTATCTCATAAGGATTTACCACTGAAGGGGTTCTCTACTGACTATTTTTATCTGTATACCTTACTCAGGTTTCAACATCAAGCATATGATTTTGAAATTATATATATTATATATAAAACCAATCCTAATAACAGAATCCATTCCAAAAGCAGAAGTCATGGGAAAATCGCAGCATGTGTGACCCAATATGCAAAATCATTACCAGATGCTGGTTTCCTTTCAAGCAACATTCCCATGACAGGAAACTTATGCTTCATCACCCCTCCCCACACTGAGTCTTAAAGCTGATTATATTGCATGTATTCCACAGTAGAAACATCGGTTAAGTGCATCTAGTTTCACAAACACTGGGTTTGATTAACTTGCTTGTGATTTTTACCACCAATACTGACAAATCCCACTCTACACTGTCCAGTTGAAAGTACTCAATTATTAAGAGGGCTGTAACTCATCCCACTAAATAATTTCAGTGAAGAGTCAAATATAGTTCCTCCTGAGACTTCTTCCGTACCAAATAATAAAGATTAGCTTTCTATTGTTAGAAGTATTTTGAACAACGAAAAACAGTTCAAGGGTCTTATTCTTTAGAAAGACTTTGGAAACTGAAGCAAGACATTTAAACGAAGTTCCTTTTGCTCTTAGAAGATGAACTATAAGAGTTCTGTCAGATTATTTTCCTAGTATTTCTGTATACATCTAAATCAGCAGAACGAGATTGCCTCAGGCATTTAGGCATGTAATTTTCTAGCTTAGGTATTAGATATTGCATAAATAGAATGAGCATTTCCATCTTACAGTTCTGTTTTTGCTTCTTCCGGCAACATTGAGAAGAACTGATAGAAGATTTTCTGTAACCCATCTTATAATCAAACTTCAAGCATGCATATATATTTATTACCACTCATTTGGTTCTACATTTTGAAGAAAAATGTAGATTGCTTGGAAATTATGAATTCAGAAACATTCACTGCGGACTGCTTTGCCATCATTTGAAATCTGACAGCGAAATCCTTCACATTAAATAGCTTTCTTCCAGAGTGCTGAAACTCCAGGGGGCAAACAAAATCTCGTGTCACAGAGAAACAGTTATGAAAATAATCACCCACAGTTAGCTGCTGCAATATCGGATGAAGCATTTTCCCCAGATGAGCAGGGAAAAACCAAACCAAACCAAAATCCACCACACCTTACTTCAGTAAACATGTTCAGAATAGCTTCACTTTTGAAAATCCCCAAAATGGAAATATGTCCCCAAACCCTGCTGTTGAAGTAGGTCACAAGTATGAAAATCAGACTGAAATCAGAAGTTGTTGAGGAGAAAAAACATCCAGGGAGGTCAGCTAGAGCACAAATCGTTAAGAGGAACAGTTGCATAAACAAGCTGCATCTTCACAGCAGACTTAGAGATCACACAAATACAGACAACTTCATACCATCTTTCCTTTCATTCACAGACGGAAACTATTTACCAAAGACTGCAATGATTGGAATGCTCACGTTCAGTGTTCTCATTTTAAGCCCCGATTCAGAAAGTGGATTAGCACTTTCCAGTTTGTCTAAATCATGCAACACTTCACGTAAGCCCTTATTAAATTTATGTATGATATGCTTCACTTTTTTTTTTTTTTTAAGGAAGGACACTAATCAAGACTCATGGGAACTTCCTAAGTATCCATGGTGTAGCTTCAATGTCACTACATCAGAAATATATGGAACCAAAAAAGGGATAAAGTAGTAAGTGTGCAAAATTTATTATGTTCTTCAATGAACACAGGGACATAAAATTTATAAAATTAGATCACATCTTCAAAATTAAAAAAAAATATATAAACAGCAAGAGTTGCTTGTTACAATAAACAATAGTCCACATGAAGCTCAAAACCAGTTTACTCTAAATCAATTTCTTCATTAAAAATAAGCTTAAAAAATTACTTCATAAGAAAGTGGTATGAAAATTGAAACATTATTGCAGCATATCCTTATAATTTGTATGAAGAAAAGTCTGTTGGCAAAATGAGACGAAGCTGAAAAAATTCTGAATGACAAGCATCTTCACCATTTGTTAAAAGGCCTTTTCTAAATTCAACTTGAGTCCTTCTAATTACAGAAATAAGTTTCTTCCTTGTTAAGAGAGATTGACATTTCTAAATAAAATTCAATTAGAAGTAAATATTGTACACTTCTGGTGATCTAGCCATGGGAAAAAGTAATCGCGAACATGCCTCTTAACACGCATTGCCATTAAAGCAAGAGTATTATTTAGTTTCTTCTTGCAGTGTATGCTTGGCTTCGACATTCATTGCTTTTTATCCGAAAAGCAGCGCAGCACAATCTGACCCAACCTCTATTTACAAAGAGCTTCCACTATGAGATTCTTCTTTACAGTAAAGTGAAGGGAACCCCCTTCCTGCCTTTTCCCCTCCCCATACTTGCCCAGATTAGCGAGTGCTGTGGGAGGAGAGCACCCTGATGCAGGGACACAGGTACATGACCAGGCAAGTGGGCCTTGGGAGCATCCCACAGCCATGGCCACGAGGAATTCTACACGGAGGCTCAGAGAAGCCACCTCACTGAGGCTACTGTTGGTCTCTTTGCATCTTTTGCTCTGGACCTGCTGAGCCAGAAAGCACTGCCCTGAGGGGGCTGGAAAAGAACGTCAAAAGAGTTCTTAAAATTGTATCCAGCATCAATTTCCTCTGGTTGTGTAAACATTGTAAGATTCAGCACTGGCATTGAAGACTTCTGTCACAGTACATGTTGGCAATCAAACCAGACCTCTAAGATAGCCAGAAACTCTCGGAGAATGGAGTAGGCTCTCGCCGAGGTTATCAGGTTCAAGTATATCAAGTGTACAGATCTGCTCCTCATTATGCAGATGGTATTCTTTTTATCATATGATGAAAAGTCAGTCAAAATGGTGTAAAGTACGAGGAGTCAAACTGTTTTAACTTCAGTCAGCTTGCAGCATAGCGGGTATGTAACTTTCCACTAACAAAGTGCAGATTTGGAAACCTGAAGACAAAGATCCCAAAGTCACACTGTCTTCCTTAGGCTGTGGCTTTCATAATAAAGTGTTTATTATGCTGCCAGTCTCGCATATGAATTTTACTTTCTTAAAGGTTATACCATTTCCTTTTCTAGTGTTTCTTCTGACACTTTGCTCCCTGAAGTATCATCATCATTAGAATAATTTCCTGAATCTCGACTGCTCTGTTTAGAATGTTTGTAGTCTTTGAAATCAATTTCATTTACTTTCTCTGTCATGATAATCTCAATTATAGAACAATTTTCTATTGGGTCTTCTGTAGGTGAAAGATAAGGACTGATAAAGAGCTGTCCTCCAAAACCCTGCAAAAAGAGAAGCAGAAAAGAAAGAGATGAACATTCACACATAATACCTAAATAATGATTCCACTTAACACCACAGCTGTACAAATTGTTTTATCATATTCAGTAGCATGAGGTTTTCTACCTATACTATGACATTTTGTTTCCTTAAGTTCACAAACTCAAAGTCAGGATGAAGTTTACTTGCATTCATATAATCAAACAGTAAAGAATGACTCCAACATTAATCTTAACTCTTTGCTATGCTTAGTTGTCAATCATCTATATAATTGCAGTATCTGTGATTATAGCCTTATGAGACCACACAAGAACTAAAGGAAAACTCTAATTTAGAATGCTTTCAACGATCATGTGGTAGTGTGGGGATGACAAGTGTGTGTTTGCAAAGTCTACAAATCATTATCAGTTATAAAGCAAAGTTTGAAAGAAGAAAGAGAAAGCGAGCTGCTACAGTGCAATATCAAGCCCCGTATCGCTCCCAACAGTGTACTGCTGCCCATCCTACATGCTTTAAATCTAATCTCTGAAATGGTCATTTATATCAAATCCATCACACAAGGTTCTAAATATGCATTGCATTAATTATGTCACCAGTATTCTACTGAACAAACCAGCTAAAATGTTGCCTTACAAATAAATTAAATTCAGATTAGCCTTTGTAAACTATGAGACTGGTTTTAAATTACAACTTTATTCAGAAAGATTTGTATGCTACATATCCGAAGAACTTCGGTGAGAAGATGACACACTTTAGGAAGGACATACACTGCTCAAAATCAGTGTTCTGAGACACAGAAGAAAGCACAGTGAAAAGCAGTTCTTGTTACGTTTCAGAATATACCTACATTTATGTGTTGCCCTGTTCATTCCAGAACAGAATGCCTACTAAGTACTACCTGTGCCAAGTTGAGCTGAAAATTGGACATCTGCCCTTGGAGACCATCCAGGTTGCCAGGTCAAGAGATGGTAGAAGCATTTGCTGCCTGTTACACCAAATTTTCCTCTAAAGACTGGGCTTGCATTTTCACCTCCTGAGTTTTAAAGGGTGGCAGAAAGGCTAGAGCATGCTCTTCCAGATAACACAATGGGAAAACATTTCTGGTCTCACATAGCTGGGCAAAAGTACATTATCACACTGAGCAGACATGCACACTCTCTGGAATGAAGGATCGTTAGCAACACTTTTGCACAGATAGAAAAAACCCACAAAAGTTAAAGTATTTGCTAATTGCAGAATTCTAGAAATTAATACTACCCATTTTTTTTCCATAGGAATTCTTGCACTTCATTAGAACCTACACAATTAATCTTGGCATACTTGTAAGACCACAGCGATAACAGATAAACACTTTTTCATAATATTTTCTGTCCATTTTTCTAAAAATATACCTGCTTAATGAATGAGAAAAATAAATCTCATCTTACCTCTATGTTCAAAGGAGGCTTGCATGAGGGAAAGAACACGCATTTGATTTTCTTGTAGGCTTGATACAGGGCAAAACCAAGAGGTGCAGCCACAAGCAAGACGGCAATTAGAGTACTTACAAATGTCACTAAAATGATCAGAGGTAAAATTTTATCTAAAAAAGCGAACAGAAACCATTCAGTTTAGCTATTCATAAACTACAAAGATTAAAGAACAGATCTACAGTATTTATCATAAAATTCCACATTTCTACAGTACTATACCCAGCTGTGATGATCATTAAGATATTGGAACGGCATCGTTTTTAGGTAATTTTATTAAAAACACAGCACAAAATATTTATCCAATATAAGACCACAGCCATTTGCAGACAGGATCAGAACCAAGATCCAGTTAACCCCAGTTATATGTCACTATTTGACAGCAGGAAGAAAAGGCAGCACACAGCTACCATGAAGCACCTGATGCACGTACATCTATTGCACTACTGCTTGTCTACAGGGCCTAACCCCAAGGGACATAATATGCAATTGATAGAGCTTGATCCTGGGGGGGTGGGACACGACCCTGACAGACTTGAAGAGTGGGCACATGTGAATTTCATGAAGCTCACCAAGGCCAAGTGCAAGGTCCTGCACCTGGGCTGAGGCAACCCTCAGTGTCAGTTGTGGCAGTGTGCTCCGGCACCACCCCCCTGCTGAAGCTATAACCACCACTGGGGGTCGTGATGGCTGCAGCCAGCTTATGCTGGTCTTGCTGGTATGCAAATGCGACTGTAAATCAATCATCTTGCTCTATAAAGACAGGACAGCCCATTGAACTCTCCTGCGTGGCAGCGGGCTGCACGCCAGGATCTCCCTTCTGCAGCGATGCCTCTCAAGGTTACTCCTCCGGGTTGAGAGATTCCTTGCTGCAACAGATCCTTGGTAAACTGTGAAATCTTAGCTAAGTGATATAAAGGATTGATTGTGCATATATAATCCTTTAGACATAAACTGTTGATCAAGCGTGAGACTGGGATTGGATCCAGCCACACCTAGACTCCTCTCTGAGAAGTTTAGAAAGCAAGGGGGGGCCTTTCTGAGCCTCATGACTCAATGGGAGGGTCTCCCTGGCAGTTTTGTCTGACCCTGTCCTTTATGAAGTAAATAATCCAGTGTGCCTTGCCATTGAACTTTGTCAACTCACTGTTTTATATCAGTAAAGTATATTGTTGCTTCTCTCTCATAAGAGAGGTGCATAGTCCATCCATGACATCAGTACAGACTGGGGGATGAAGGGATGGACAGCAGCCCTGCTGAGAAGTACTTGGGGGGATACTAGTGAATATAAAGCTGGACATGACCCAGCAATGTGTGCTGGCAGCCCAGAAGGCCAACTGTACCCTGGGCTGCATCAAGAGAAGCGTGGCCAGCAGGTCGAGGGAGGGGATTCTGCCCCTCTGCTCCGCTCTGGGGAGACCCCACCTGCAGTGCTGCGTCTGCTCTGGGGCCTCAGCACAGGAGAGACACGGAACTGTTGGAGCGGGGCCAGAGGAGGGACACAGAAATGGTCAGAGGGCTGGAGCAGCTCGGCTGTGAGGACAGGCTGAGAGAGTTGGGGCTGTTCAGCCTGGAGAAGGCTGTGGGGAGACCTGACTGCAGCCTTTCAATATTTAAAAAGGGCTTATAAGAAAGAGAGAGAGAGAGAGAGAGAAAGAGACTTTACACCAAGCCTGTACTAAGAGGACAAGGGGCAACAGTTTTAAACTAAAAAAGGGTAGATTTTGATTAGATGTGAGGAGGAAATTCTTTACTGTGAGAGCGGTGAGGCACTGGAACAGGTTCCCCAGAGAAGTTGTGCGTGCCCCATCCCTGGAAGTGTTCGAGGCCAGGCTGAACAACCTGATCTAGTGAAAGATGTCCCTGCCCATGGCAGAGGGATTGGACTAGATGAACTTTGAACGTCCCTTCCAACCCAAACCATTCTGTGATTCTATGAATATAAATGAATCCTAAGAATTCCAGATGTGAGAAAGCAGCATTGCTATTATTACATTTTCCTAGCTTTATGTCAGTTTGGATATTTAGTAATTTTTCTAGTGTTACAGCCTATTAATATAAGCTAATTGGCCAAATTAAATTCAACAGATAACTTGCTCTTACATTCTGAGTCTAATCCATCTATAAATATACTCTTCTTTTGCATAAAGGTGAACTTTCAGCTATAGTGAAGTCTGATGATTTGTCTCCTCACACTTTAGCATAGGATTTTTTTAAAATTCAATTCATCCAGAGAATTAAGACAATTTTAAGAATAAAATATTCTTGAAAAGATAGCATTTGGTGATTCCTTGCACCCTACTAAAAATATCTTAAAAATACAGGAAGTTAAAAGCTTGCCTATTAACAAGTCATTGTACAGAACTAAGTTTAATTCACAATCATTAGAAGTTATCTCAGGTTAGTAACTGTAAACTGAGTTGTGTCATTGACTAATCAGAATGGAATTTTGACCTGGTCAGAACAGAAGCAGTTTCAGTTTAGCTACAGGAGAGAACACAGAGCAGGGAGGGGACAGACTGCTGATACAGATCTCTGCCCAACTAGGTACTAGCTCTCTGAGGCCATGAAGTCATGCTGCAAATATTTTTAAACTACTGAGACCTGCAAAGGCCCATGAAGAGTTAACAATTTTACTTCCAGAGGTGTAACAATTCCTAAGCTCTTCCTACCTCCAGGTGTTTTGACGCATTCCTCTCTGCTGAAATGACTGCTTTTATTGTAAGGTTCTGAGAATGCTTGTACTTTTACACAGTACAATGTCAAGGGTGTTAGATCAGAGACTGTCGCTATTGTCTGTTTTATCTCTTTCGTTTTGATTTCCTCCTGAAAAAGAAAAATCGGAAGAATAAGATGCGCATAAGTAGTACAAGAGTCACTCAAATAGATTACAATTTTTGCCTCTGCTGAAGAAGTAATTCTGTAAGAAGTCGGACACCATTCTGCATTCTTGGATTAAATAAAAGAAACCACACAAGCAAGCACATTCAAGAAACACTTATCGTCAAGAACCAGCTGCTTTCACCAAACCGAAATTTCAAAATTCAAAGCTGTGCACAAAATGAAACTTCTTCCTGTTGCAGTTTGTTTTCGTCTCCTCTTCCACGCATTTACACATACACATTTACCAATTACTGTAAAATATTTTACTATGAGAATCATTTAAAGAATATGGAAAGCTACATTAAAATGTAAGGTAAAAGCATGGAAGACTGCCCTAGTTTATGATATACATAGCTATAAAACTGCAAATAAAGAAAATAATTTGAGGGGCTACATTAATTATGGCAGTGCGCAAAGTCATACTGTAAGAAAGATGGCATCATAAGAACCTTACAACCTCTATTCAAAAGTGAGCCATTTAGCAGCTTGTACAAAACTCAGTGCAATTCTGCAAATCATTACATATAGCCCCATCAATGGAAAAAGACTAAAATCTCAATTGCTTTGTGATAAAAGTTGTCTTGACCAGGTTTTTAAAAGAATCTTTAAAAAAAACCCCAAACAACCGCCCCCCCAACAACACAAAAAAATACAAACCTGATTTTTTTCCATGACTGATACACCATATATATGCCTCTTAAAGTTTCTTGAGGAGAACTCAAACTCAATATTTAAGTCATAACAGATTTTATGTACTGCTCTAAGTATTTAAGTAGTTCATACCTCATTATTTGATGAACTCTTCCAATACAGAACCCGGTAAGACAAGTCATAATGGTCCCTCATGACATCACTCTTGGATCCTCCTGGGGGAGAAATCTGGATATGGAGCAAAACATCACTGATGTCCACCTTTATACCAGGAGGGCCAATTTCATCTTAAGACATAAAAAAAAAAAAAAAAAAGTTAAAAATAAGACTGAAAGAATAAAAATATTGCATTAAACACTGCAATTTAAATCTCTGGCAATTTTAAAGAAACACATACTTAAAAGTCTAACTGGACTAATGGCTTTAATCAGAATCTTGAGTCCTGAAAAATATTTCAATTGTTTTCTCTTTCCACATTCATATGTTACTTCTGCAAGTTTCAGTAACATGAACAATACATAGATGGTGGGATTAACTCTGCACAAGTCAAAGTGAAACTACTGAACACTTCTTAATCTCATCAGAATATGGGCTCTCTTTTTCACATACACCCTCTCTCACAGGTACAGCATAGCTGAAAAGTGAGAAGCATTACAGTTTTTGTTTTCTTTTGTTGAATTGTTTAGCTAGGTCACTTATTAAAGAATTATCTGCTTACCAAGAACTTGGATAAGGGAAAGCTGACATATAGAATAGCTATTGATTCCATCTTCAATATGGAAGGCAATGGAATATTACCCTACATATTATATAAACATTTCTTGCCATTTATGATTGATAACTTTTTTGAAGTCAAACGTTTTAGTAGTCACATTTCTCGCAAAATGCAAAAAAGTGCAACAAAGATAAAAATCGCTGTAATTTCACTCTGGAGAGTATTACATATTTTTGACTTCGATATCACTATCATTTAAGACTGCATTTTCATGCAGCTCTTCAGCGCTGTGTATCAATGTAATACTGCTTCAGCACAAAATTCAGGGGTGCACTGTGCAGGGGCAGAGAGAAGGAGATGAGAGTAGATGCACAAGAAAATGGAAGCAGTAGATTCCAAAATTATTTGGCTTTGGCATTGTTCTTCTGAGAGACCAAGCAGTGCCCCCTGCCAATGGCAAAAGTCAGACTGGGGATACATCTAGAACAATCTCACACAGTGATTAACGTAGTACACATTGAGATTGTAAAATGCCATATAACGCTTCGTGGTTTAATTCTGTAAAGCAAATGATATGATTCTAAATATAGTGAAATACTGGCCGTGCTGAATAGGGAAGACCATGGAAAAACTCACATTTAACTTGATGAGGTCAGGATTCCCAACACAGTTTATCTAGGGAAACTACATATTCAGCTTCATTAATCTAACAAGGTTTTTTTTTCTTTTCTGCACAGAATAGCATTAGATACAAGTTTGTTGAGAAATTAAAATTTAAGAAATCACATTTGCTTACTTGTTATCAGAGGATCTACTTTTACTTCATTAGAAAAACATGACCTATTATATTCAGTCATGGCCTGCACACGGAGATAATAAAATCCAGAAATAGTAGTGATGATAGATGAAAAATTGCATTGTGTATCAGTGATGTTTTCACATCCAGGTACATTGAACCACTTCGTTGAGTAATCATCATGAAGTTTCTTTAGATACCCACTGCAAGAGATATTTTAATAGTATTTGATGTGAAGTCCTTGAACGCAAAAAAAGCATGTTCACTTGTGCTACATAGGGTTTTTTATTTTTGGAAGAATGGGCCTCTGAGAATACTGAATACTGTTTGTTCATTTATAACTGAAACAATGAAGTTAACTGGATCAGGAGATACAAATTAATGCTTTAATCAAGCCTCAACAGAAAAACTATACATCGGTTTTAGAAATTTTTAAAATCCAAATTAAGATTTTTTTCATACAGTTCTATTACATTGCTTATTTTTCTGTCATGCCAAAGGTATTCCAAAATAATGCTAGAGGTATCTCCCCTTTTCCTTTAGATGCTGGCCACAATAATTGTGCGACAACTAGATATTAAGATACAGGTTTATAGACATGATGGGTTTTTGGTTTTGGTTTTGTTTTTTTTTTTTCACTTGTTGGGATCTGACCAGAAGTCATCAAATATGTTGACAATTGAAACCCTGAATACCCGCATTTTTGCTCACTTCTAGTCATCTAATTTCTTCATATTCAAAAAACATAAGAAGCAATGCAAACTTCACATCTTTTAAAAATGTTACTTAGCATATATTCAATAGTCCATTCCATCAGGTATTTAACACTCTTAAAAGAAGCCTAGTATCCTGAAATTCTAGATATGATGTTATGTGCAATCATTTTAAAAGCCACACCATGTCCAGATGAGGCACCAATGTTTCAATGAACACATTAAGGCACCTTTGCCAAATATTTCACTTTAACGTCTAATAACTATTTGCAAAATAAAATGGATGGCATTTAGAATGACGTGACCTGTTTAAACAGAGATAAGGAAATTGTTTTAACTCACATGAGATACTGTACATTGTAGCTCACATGTTGTTTATACTGATTATTCCAATGCAGATGAAATTCCATATTCAAAGCAAGAATGCTCACATTTGTCGCACAGAGTAGGTCATTCACTGCTCAAAATGAAAAGGAAACCCACAGTCACTAAAAAGCTTTAAATTATGTACAGCAATTTCTCACTGAAGGGGCATTTCATGTAAATAGTCATGGTATGCTTTTAATAATTAAAAAAAAACCCTCTGTTTTTATTATAAAGACGGCAAATCAAAGTCTGATAGATACAGCATATTAAGCCTTTAGTAAAAAAAATTTAAAAAAACAAGTTAAAAAACAATTCAGAAAAAAGTAAGTTCAGAGAGATTGAGAATAGTAGAAATAAAATGGTTTAGCAATAACTCACTGAGAAAAATGTGTAAAATGTACATGTGTAAACATAAAGTAATTTTGATGTACCATCTGTTCAATCTAATGTTTGACTTTCTACATCCCCACATTGTTTTTGGTGGTTTTTGTTTTGTTTTGATTTTTCCTGAAATAAACATTTAAAAGTACTTAAACTGACACTTGAACAGCACACAAAAGAATTTAGATAAGCAAAACAAGCAACTGGTGGCAAACTGCCACTAAGACATTCTTCAGAATCTGTAATAATAAATTCACCAGGGCTTGTATAAAAACATATTTTTTTAATCTTAGCTCAACTTTATATATATTCATTTAGTGCCCAATATACAAAAGGCTTTTGTTTTGCTTGCATACACATCCCTTTCCTCCTGATTCAAAGTCACAAATTCAAAAATATCCATTTTTCCAAAATACAGAAAGTAGTTTTTGCAATCCACATTAATGGATAGAATTTACCTCAGAGAAAAACCTTTTGTACTATTAAAACTCTAATACTTACAGGTGACGTATTTTATATTGATTTAAAATAGAATTGTACATGACTGTCAAGACTGCTGTTATACCAAAACGAGTAGGAACTTGGCAATTCTGCATATTTCTATTTCTTCAGAACAATTTACTTTCCAATACTTTAAACTTCAGTAATTATAATTTACTCTGTACCTTTACGGGTAGTTTTTATACAATGAATGGGACTGAATAAGCCTTCTTGTGAGTCCAAAGGAAGAGTTGCTTGAACTTTCAAACAATAGGTAGTGTCTGGTGCAAGATCATCAATTACATCAGTAGGGAAAATACTTTGACTTCTGAACTGTAAGAAGCAATTGCAAACAGCATATGAAGATAACTGTTCTTCCTGATTAGCTCAGTTTTTAAAGTACCTTTTTTTCTTCCCCAGGTTCCATCCCATTTATATAATATGCCATCAAAAATGCTCAAAAAGGGAATGAAGGGCAGTATATGAGCTGAATAAATGCTGAAGGGAAGTTTACAACTCAGCCACATTATTGCAAGGAAGTATTATGTGCTCCTTTAATACATGAAAGTGGCGAGTGATTGCAGCACTGCTCTACATGATGCATAACTCACCACACAAATATTCTGATATGTACTCAGAAAAGTCCACTTCCTTCCCTCAATTCATTGAGCAAACATTCCCCCTCCTGCTACCTCCCTGCTTTTGGTTTACCAGACTTTTCAGAGACTGACCTTTGTATACAGCTTGTACTTAAAGCTTTTTTTCCCCTTTCATGTGTAATTATTATGACTAGGTCTTCCAAATGAACACGAATATCTCTTCGATTCCTACCCTAATCTAGCTGGCACCCATTCCCCTGAAAGGATAAAAAAAAAAAAAGACACTGTTTCTACCTTGGTCTTTACAGAATAGCTGTTATCTGCTGTGCGAGATGCACGGTATGGCTTGGAAACTAGTTCACAATTACAAAACCTCAACAGAATCTCCAAAAACCCCAACCGACAGTATAAAACCAAATAACTTAGTTAATAACACAAGACAGTGTAGTGACAGCTATAGTCAAGCTATATGGTATCAGCAAGATCAAGTTCACCTCTTACCTCTCCCTACCCTATATCTATGCCTTA
>KL290452.1:9258-20506 GCA_000699545.1 Podiceps cristatus | reverse complement strand
ACACCCACATCCACGCACGCTCCCGGCTGCTCCTGCCCAGCCCGAACGGAACCCGCCTGGCACGGCTCCACCGCCACACGCCTCCCGCTCCGTGCCCAGCCTCGGCCTCCTGGCAGTCCCGCTCACACCCAGACTCCTCACCCTGCTCTCCCCACTCCTCTTCCCCCTGCACACTCTCCAAGCAGCTCTCCTTTCTAGCTTGGCTTTCTGCCCTTCTCCAAAAGGATATTTCGGCCTCTGACCTCCCCTTCCCTAAAGGTGTTTCATCCCATCTTACGCACTGCTGACATTTCAACAGGAGAGCTCATAATGCTTTGATACCACACAAATCAAACAGCATTAGGTCTCTGCTGCCTTAGCTAGGTCTCGTACTCCGCTTCAAGCCCAGCTCTGAACACTATCACCCCTCTTTGCTGAGCAAACTGTCAAGCCGGGAGGAGATGAAGAAGAAACATGGGAAGAGAGGAAGGAGGAAAAAAAAATGAATAAAAAAGTGAGAACACCTTTTTGGTAAACTCCACCTGGGATCCCACTGGGAAGGGCTGGTTTAGGACCTAATCCAGTGTTAATGAGTCCTCTGCTTCCATTGCTGTGCACAAAACCTCTGCAACCAGCTGAATGCTGAAGGTGTGGGCTCTGCCTCACAGCCCCTCTCCCCACCTGCAGACAGATCCCAGTGATGTGGAGAGCACACAGCATCCTCCTTGTCCTATCCATCCTTTGCTTCCAGGAGCGATAAAACATGCCGATGCTTTTAAATCCCAATCACCTGCTGTTTCTCAGCCTGGCAGGGCCATCCCAAGGAACTCGGTGGGTGGGCCTGAGACACACACAGAAAGTTGAGGGAAGAGACTCTCGCTCCCGTTTCATTGGCATCTGCTGTAAAACATCAGTGATTTATACAGGAAGTAGGTGAAGAGCAATTATAATTGATTGGGAATCATTTCCTGATGGTGTCTGGGTGTGATTGATGGTGCCGGCCGACTGCTAAAGGACAGCAGGCGCTGAAAAGAGACAATTTGTAGTTCCTGTCCGCTGAGCTGAATGCACCACAAACCACGAAACCCTCTTCTGTTAGAAACTCCTGCTCAGAGAGATGTGGCTCTCCCCAAACCAACCTGACCCTCAGGCCTGAGCTCTCCCCTTCTCCCACATAACCCCAGCTGTCCCCTCCCTTGCTGAGGGTGGCCATGCCTTTCTTGGGGCTGGCTGACCCCACTCTCTGGCAGCACACCACCCTATTCCTTCTAGTTTCAGTGTTTTTCAAGAAATAACATATCTGTCACAGTGCTGACATGTCCTGGTGATATGGGTGGCTACATCAGTGGAACGACAGTGAAGCTGCACATCTCAGGCGTCAGGAAGGGTGCTAGGGACCTCCTCCTCGCAGGCAGCGAGGGGAAGCGGGGACAGGTACGCAGCACACAGAGCCCCAGCATGTGGCTGGGCGGCAGGGCCATGGAGGCCCCCTGACTGAATGGGGGCCCAGGGCTGGTCCCACTCTCCATCCATAACGGGGCAAATCAGGAGTGAACTTCAAAGCCCTCTGTAGTTTCCTGGTGTAAAGCAGGAGTGAGGATCGAGTCAGCCCTTGCTTCGGAACCGAGCGAAGGCCAGCTCCACCTGATGGCTCTCCTCTGCTGGAGCACAGGGAATCAAAGAGGTGGGACTGGGCTCGGTCCAGCTCCCGGGAGGTAGCCAGCCACATGAGGGAAGCTGTTACCTTGACCAGCACAGGATGTCACCTCTGGCTCTCTCAGCAGAGAGATGAAAGGGCTGCCAATCAAGTGCATCTTCTGTTGCCTATCTACCAGGCTACAAGTTTCTACTGAATCTTTTTGGTGTCTCTGCCTTTTGGTCAAAATAATTTCTTGCAAGATGCTCCCTCTCTCTTTGCTTGCCCATGTTCTTGTCCTTGTGGCCACAGCTTTAGTCGCAGCAGGTGCCTCTAGCAGAGGGGCCCCTAAAAGCAGCACAGGCTGACTGGCCAGCAGGAAGGGAGGAATGCAGATGACAGCTCTAGTTCTCACTAGGGGCAGAGTCCCTTGGTGGCCATGGTCCCACCAAACCTTTCTGTGCTTCACTACAGAGTGATCCTGAGAGTTACCTGCCTCTCATGAAAATTGCAAGGGAAAAATTAGCATGTGCAATGCAAGTGCTAACGCAGATCCTACACTTTGCTTCCTTTCTCTAGAACCTAATACATATATAGCACGGCGACATTTCACATCTCTACAGCAACTCACGCCTAAGCCCATGCTATCTCACAGAAGACATTCCTGAATGCCTATCCCTCCTCATAAGGAAGAGCAGAACAAAATTCATAAACAAAGCCCTTTGTTAAAAGTCACAAGCAAGCATCCCAAACGCCTGCTCCAAGGAGAATTTTACACTCAAACAGGAGCTCCAGAACCTCTCCAGGAAACTCGCCACCAGACATGAAAGGCGTTTGGAGGCTGCAGCGATGGTAGAGATTTACAAATGGGGAAACTTAGTCACTGAAGATTAACATGATTGACTGAGATAGCACCGTCCTTGGCAGAGACAGGAGCTCATTCCTGTACACCTCCTGCTCTAACCACCAAATTGTCCTGCCTTGCGCTGGAGTAACGAGGACAGCAAGACTCTGCCACAGTTCGAGCTCAGGAAAAGAATTTTTAGGCTGACAGGTGGTGTGTTGGTTGGTTGGTTTGTTTGGTTTTCCATTAAGCTTTTGGATTTGTAGTGAGCTACAGGAGAGGATGGAGAGGACTGGATGTGGGGCAGACGGGGAGGACGCTGCGCAGACCTCCTTGCCCGCAGTTTACATTTCATTCCCTTGGGAAGGTTCCCATGCACACTGCAAACGCTGGGAGCTGAGACAAGGGACCCAGACGTGCTAAATATAAAGGCTGCAGGACTGAAGAGGGTTTGTGGGTTGTTGTTTGTGGGGAGGGGTGGAGGTAAAGGGGGGGGCTGGGTCACAAACTGCCTGCAGTCACAGTAGCCTGTCAATAAATTTTGCATTCACTTTACTTTCCGACAGGGATTCATTCCCTAATATGGGGCTGGCAGCTTTCTGGGTTATTTCGAGTGTGTGTGATAAAGTTCCCTGGATACTGATGGCTTCCTAAGATCAGGATTCTGAAAAAAACCCAGCAACATGCCTCGATGTGTGGGGTGAAGAGAGGAACCATGGCTAATTGCAGCCTTTTCTGCGAAACAAGGCAGTATAGGGGTGTGAAACACAGTCCCTTCATCGGGGACAGAGCTCTCTGGAGCTGGGAGATGAACCTTTCTGCTGAAGAGAGCGCCTTGATGATTTTATCATGTGCCAAAGCCTTTCCTGCCGAGATTCCAGGCATGGAGGGAAGGCAACCTTACACCCTCCATTACGGCTGCTCCAAGGGGTCTGAGCCCTTGTGCGTCAGGTGAATACTGAGGATGAGACAGCCCCTGACCCAAGGTGGTTGGGCTAAAATATAAGAAGCAGGCAAAGGGAAATCAAGGCTGAGAGAGATGATTTCTTCTCTCAGTGACTTGTTTGAGGTTAGATGGGTCGTGGCAGAGCCGAGAGAAGAAGCTGGGTCCCCAAACCAGCACTCACATGCTCTGCGTTGTACCGCCTTCCCCACCTTCTGGCAGTCATTTCAGACGCCCAGAGAGACCTGCTCCCTTGCACTCTGATAAGGTAAATTATCTCTCATCTATTCCCAACTGATTTCCTTAAACCTACTCCAGCAGCCCCCACACTGCATACGCCATTACTAACAACTCTGGAGTACTTGTCTAACCAGAGCCTCCGCTTTGCCCTTATTCTCTCAGCTTCAAGACTGAGTCGTGTCTGGCATGTGGGGAAACTCCCCCGAGCAAATGAGGCCTCGGAGAGGTCCGCCCATGCCAGGCTGTCCCATGGTAAGCCCAGTGCTCTGCCCAGAAGGCAGGTGGGCTTTCTGAACCACATCTCCTGTTGTCTAAAGCACAGGAATGGGAAGTCCTCAAAACTGACCCCAGCAGATGTCCTCAGGGGTCCTTCTGGCTTCGATTAGCTTTTAAAAGAAGAATCAAGCAAAGCATGCCACAGATGATGTGCCATGACTGCAAATGTGTCCGGCTCTTGCCGCCTTCTCCCTGACCCAACACCAGGCAGCATTCCTGTGGAGAGTGGAAAATCCGTGCCGAGAAAGCTGTGCCACCCAAGCCGCTAGGGAGCCCTCCACAGGCTCCTCTCCAAGCGTCCCTGGGGCCAGAGGCCTCTTTCTGCTTGCCTGATGAGCCTGCCAGCTCCCATCACCCGCAGCGCTGGGCAGGGAATCCCAAGCTTGCGTTCCTCTGCAGTGCTCAGCTGAGACTCCCGAGGGCAGCTCTGAAGGGAGAGGGACTGGGAACCTGCAAAATCAAAGCTGCTGCCTTACCTGCCGGCCTGGAGCAGCTAGTCTTTGGGGACACCTCAGTGAAATGAGCTTGGAGAAGGCCCGGGTCCACATCACCAGAGCAGAAGAAGAGGACAGGACTAGGCTCGAGGGAGGAGGGCCTCCAGGTGAGCCGGCGCTACTCAAGCCACTCGTGGGGCAAGGGCACTCACTGATGCTATGGTAAGTCGCAAAGCAAAATGCAGTCACTCAGACCATGTTTGCAGTGGTTTCCAGTTAATCCATTTTACCTGGAATTCGCAACAGGCAAGGAGTGTGCTCACGGTCCCATACCGCAGCACGGCTAACAAGCGGTAACTTGCTAATCTGCCATAACATGATCATTTACATTCATGCGAATGTACCCTTGGATCCCATTGCAGCGTCAACCTCAATGTCCTGGCCAAAATCCATCTCAAGCCACTGCATGCTGCCTACAGAAATTCCCCAGACAGTTTCAAAAGTAGAGGGTCAGGTTCCTTACATCCTGCCCTGGGCTATTGGGCAGTGCTGCTGCCAACACGAAGGAAAAAATTAATCAAAGTCTGGGATAGGGGTAGAAATCCAGGAGTTAAAGAGGGAACCCTCCTATCTACCATGTACACCACCATGGATTTGGATTGGGGGGACTGGGAAAATCTTCTCCCTGCCTCCAATCGAACTTTGGTTCCCTCAGCCAGTCACAGAGCAGACAGAGAACAAGCTGTGCCATGTTTTTAAAGAGATGCATTACTGCTGGACAGCTAGATAAAAAGCAGCGTTGTCTGGAAACGCATACGCACACATCCGTACAGGGCGACTGAGGCCCATGCACAGACCGGGGCAGCAGGACGGCCGCAGCTTTGTGCACAGCTCGCAGTGACTCCCAGCCCAGCACGCACATACAGGCACGCAGAGAAACCCCCATGGTTTCACAACTCCCATCTTCATCCCCACGTCCCCCACAGGCACTGCCATGGGCTGTCTGGGGAGAGGAGAAGGACTGCCTCTGGAAGCCCAGAGAGAGCTGATGGAGACCCAGGTCACGGCCGTGGCAGCCAACCCAGGAGCTACCATCCACCCCCAGCCCTCCGGCACCTCACTCACCCGAGCTGGAGGCAAGAGGAGCAGGACCTGAACACAAAGCTCTCCTTCCCTGGCCAAACTGCCCAACCTGCCCCGCTGCCTGAGCGGCCAAGGGCGTTCCCCCAAGGCACTTGATGGCTCTCCGTAGCTGCTGCTTGCTTTGGGCACTGAGGGCACTCACGGCATACGGATCCCGCCGCCCTGTCATGCGAAAGGCCTGATGCTGACACAGCCAGAAGTGGAATGGCCAACAAGATGGCCAAGGTGCTTTCATGACAGAGAGATGACAAGGAGGGCCATCTAACAACCCAACTCTGTGGCTGGACATACTTGGCATTTGTGGCTACCCACCATCGCCATGGCCCCAGGAACAAAGCTATAGAGAGAATGATGCAGTGCTCTACAAGCTGCTCTGGGCCCCATCATTTATTTATTTATATTATTATTTTTTGCTCTGGGCACCAGCTAGTTCTGGGCTACAAGGGGTTAACCACAAAAGCTGCTTTCCCTGCCTTCGCTCTACCTCAATTTCCACTGCTCCCATCACCTTCCTCCCCCACCCCCTGATCTTATGAAAAAAACCCATCAAAATAACTATTTTATGTCTCCAAATATGCAGATCATTTTCTTTAATGAAAGATGCTTGACGTCTCCGATCCAATTAATATGCAAATGCAGGCGAGGATTTATTTGTGACATTCTGTCTGGGTGAGAGAAAACAAAAAAGGCCTGTTAACCAAAACACTAATTGCTGTGACTGATTGTCACATATCATCATTTTCATAGGATCTCCTCCATCCCTGGCTTGCAGGGAGCTGTGAACCAGGACTCGGAGACTAGCAGACACCAAGGAGAAACAGGGCAACCAGCTACCTGCCTGGCACGCTTGGATGAGCCAGGGCCTCCTTCCCGCTGTACGCCAAGCCCCTCCAGCTTGCATCGCTCCCCAGCCCAACTGGTAGAGTCACTCAGAAGCAGCTTTTCATGACCCCTTCTGTGTTTTCTGGGCAAGACGCTCTGTTATCCCTGAGAAGCCTCAGGAGTTACTAGTGTCAGCCTTCTCTTGTTCTCTTTGCACTATCACAAACTGTGCTTAGAAAGCATCACACTATCTTGCGCTTTCAAGGAGAGGTGCCCATAGAAGATGCTCTTAACTGGGATCTCACTACCACTGCCCAGCTCAGCATTTCTAGATCACATTCTCCACTCCAATAACTCATTTTAATTCAGCGGTTCAACCGGGAAGCGGTCTTGGTCCAAAGACACTGAACCAAATACCATCAGGCTGTGGGAGAGCACACTCAAACTTTCCCATGTGCCCTTAGATATTTAGCTGGACAAACTACCTGCCCCAGTGTCAGCCATACCCTGTATACACAAAGCGCATGCACTGTTTACAGCAGGCACCATCTCTTCATCCACCAGAGAGCATGAAGCACAGGGAGAGGATGGGAAAGAGCACAGCAAGTCAGCGGGACTACGTCTACACTACAGCTCTAAACAGCTGACTTGGGTACCACAGGCTTAGCAGCCACGGCAGCTCTGCGAGGGCTGCAAAACCTTCCAGAGAAGCTGAATCAAGCCTTGGGCAATTAGCCTCTACCAGATTCTGTGCTGCCCACAGATGTTTAGCCGGTTTAAAGCCATGCTGAGCACATTCACATGAGCTCTGAGGTCTTAGACTTGGTCAGAGCCCCCAGGAGAGGCAGGAGGCTGCCAAGCTGCACCGCTCACCCACCACTGCCCAGGCTGAGCTTCCCTGGAGATGAAGCACGCACACCCCCTACCCTGCACCATTCGGTGAGCAGAAGATGCAAAGATTACTGTGTTTTAGAGGTCAGGGATGACATATCCCAAAGCCAGCAGGGTTTAAAAGCAGAGGTTCCCAGCTGCTGGGTGTTTATCTTGATACTTGCCCTAGAAAATCACCTGATGGAGAGCTGACTGCTCACATATGGACAGTTCCTCCTCCCTTCCCCAGCTACCTGCCTGCTTTCAAAGCAGCTGAGAAGACACAAATTTGCAAAAATGCCCAGCACTAGGGTCAATTCTGCTAGCATTGAAGTGGCTAGTGAAACTTCTGGGACTTCAAGGAGATCAGGTTTAGGCAAACACAAAGCACATACAAATCCTACTGTGAGTATTTTCCTGCCATTACCTCCCACGTAAGCAATTGCTGGAATTGCCACAGGGAGATTCTGTGATTATGTACAGAAAGGGCATCAATCAGGCCAACTCTCTATTCAGCTGCCTCCCATCCATTGAAAGAAGTCTGGGAACGTTTGATCTAGAAGTTAGAGCACAGGATTGAGAGGCGGGTGCTCAAGCACCACTCCCTGCTCTGCCAAAGGCTCCCGAACACCTGTAAATTATTCATTTAACTTTTCCTGTGACTTGATTTCCCCTTTGCTTGAAAAGGGCAATAATGCTCCTTCGCCTTGCATAAAGTCTGAACTTTTGCTGATCTTCACAAAAGGATCAAGGGCACCGGACATGAGCTACATGGCATCGTGACTGTCAGACTGTGTGCTCAGGAGGTGGGAGAAAGCTGAAAGGGCTGGGCAGTAACAGAACTACGTCACAGCTTCATAGTCCAGACTAATTGCTAAATGGCATTCCCGTGCTGGGAGGAGCTCCCTCTGCACCCCCTCCAAGTCCAGCGCTCCCCACCGACAAAGAAACACAGGTTCGCACCACCACCTGTAGCTGAGTGAGCAGTGGGTAGAAGTATTTAAATTTCAGGGTCTTAAGACAGGTCTGCACTGAGAAAGATGGCAGATTCCTGACACCATTACAACTGAAGTGAAATCTGGGCCTTCATGAAGTCACTAGGAGTTTTGCCATCGACTTCAACAGACATACTTCATGTGGCTAAGGCAGCCAGTAGCTTTAACATCTTTTAGTTTATTACTGTGAACCTGAGGTGCTCTCTAGGGTTTAGCTTGACCAGCTAATACATATCAAAATTAATTTTTACCTTTTCTACACAAGACTTTTCATAAGGGTTAGCAAACAACTGCTCTACACAAATCCTTTTCTTTCTTCCTTGCGAAGAGAAGACCCAGGAGATGAACTCTGCAGAGACTAGAAAAACAATTTCTGTTTTAAACTACACATGCTTTGACATCTGGTTTAAAACCAGCACAGGCCAAAAGGGACTGAAAGTTACTCCTCTGATGGCTGCCCGGTGGTCTGTATGAAATACAGGAGTCATACTCCACATCTGTATCCACATCTACCCCCTTAAACAGGTCAGAGCAGCTGTGTAAGGTGTGTGAAGTAATCTTAGAGAAAATACAAATCTGTGATGGTACTGATAAAAATTTCCCAGCACAGGCAAGAATATGAGATGGACAGAGCCAGGTATTCAGGCCTGAAGCAGGAAAACCTACAGATGTAGATGAAGTGTAACATACTTGAAGACTTCCTGCACCTCCAGATTCCTTGCTGGAGCAGAACTGGGGACATCGCCCTCAAAAGTGCTTGTATCCCTACGTGTAATTCAGTGACACATTTCCTGATAAAGTCGACTTCCAGGGGATCTGGCTCACAGACAGTCAAGGCAAGAGAGTCAGCTCTGGGCCGAGCACCCTTGCAATGCAGGGATGCACAAAAAACAACTAGTCAGCACGCTCATCCTTTCAGCAGTTCTGGATTGCTCCCAAATGGGATGTCTGCTGCACCCCGCCACCCAGCTCTGGGATAAGGCGGCACTAAACTGGAAGAGGAAAGGGCCCCTGAAGAGATGCCTGAGGGATGTGGTGGGCTGGGAACCCGGAAACCGTCTGGGATGTGGGTGGAGAGATCAGTGTGAAATAGCAGAGCTGTGACACATACACTTTCCATTCATCAAACTCTGGGGAGAGAAAAAAAGCTATTGTGTTCCCTGCGCACATGGGGGAACTGAGGCACTGAGACCACCTGCGACTCCACTCTAGGAGCCATACAAGGCCCAGCCTCTCGGTACCCATCACATCCGTCCTCACAACTCTCCTCCAAGCGTGTTATCTCAACTACACAGGCGGGGAACTGAGGCACAAATGGGGTAAGTGATTCGCTTTAGATCAACGCAAAACTTGGCACAGTAGAGAGTTGAGACAAATCTCAGATCTCCTGAGCTTCAAGATAATGCCTTAACAGCCTCTGTTCATCAGAAAAGACTCCCAGTTCTGTGATTCAACTAGTTCATTATCCCACCCCAAGAGTTTAAGGAAGATCTCAATTCTGGCTTTTCTAATCATCAAAATGAATGATTAGACCAGTTTCAGACCAGTTCTGAAAGCTGTTGATGATCTGATCCTGCTATGGGCAGGAGGTATGCTCGGTACACCAATGGCAATGCTGGATAAACCCCACAGTGATATCTCTAACCATAGATCCACAACGTGAACAACATTCCCGTGATCTTACCTGCAGATGGAAGAAGAATAGGTGAAGGGGGTCATGGCAGTCCCTTTTCAGCAAGAGCAATACTCCTCAGAGGGACAGAGTCGCACAAATGCCCTTGGCCAGTGGATGTAGAAGAGCAACAGGAAAGCCTGTAACAACAGTTGTCCCCAGGTCCCACCCCCGCTCTAGCTGCTTTGGGCCGACAGCCTCCCCTTCCGTAGCACCTGAATGCCTTACAGCTTCAGCACACCCAGTCTCACAAGGCATGATACTCTTCCCAACAAAGAGGCAGGGAAATGAGGCACAGAGAGGCAAAATCATTGCCTCGAGAGGCCAGGGAGTGTTGGCGCATCTGCCACTTGAGCTAATGACAGACAGGATCACAGAGGGCGCAGAAACTGCCAGGCCCAGTGCTTTCCCTCTTGTGCCATGGAGGTGGTCAATCAGTCTGAGGACCTCCAAAAGGCATCATCCTGTGATCAATGACACCCCTCAACCAAAATCAGGAGGTCCCTGAATCCCATCTGTACAGCCCTCATCACCCCTGCTACCAGCAACGGTGGCAGGAAGGGCAGCGTCCCAGGAGGGGGCAAGAGACGCAGAGGCAGTGGCATGGGAGAAGAGACAAGCAAGGGCTGGTAAACAACCCCCTCCCGTCCCCAATCCCAGTACTTTGAAGATCCGTGTGTTTTGAATTTAATTTTGATTTTCTCGACTTCAGCAGATTAAAGTTGAAATAACCTACAAATTACTTAATGTGTTGTAAATCTTCTGAAATTAAGGCCTAATGGGTAACACATGTCGGCAGGCAGGAGACACAGAGGGGAAGCAGGGTTTCTCACCAGCACGAGGAATGCTGTGGGGATGTGAGCCAAAGGAGGGGGGCTGGGGCAGGGGATGTGGAGTTGCAGCCCATCCCCACCAGCTTCCCAGTGCCCACCCTGCCTTTGGGTCGGAGCTCAGAAGCCACCCCTGGGCCATGCATCCACACCTCCTGGAAAAAGGGACACTGGCCGGAGGGGCCATGCTGGAAGGCTGCTGAAGGGACTGGGTGGCAGGACGCTGGTGGGCTAGCAAGGGGCAGAGACGCCAAAGAAAATCCACTTTAACACCTCATTTTCCACTTGCCCTCACTGCTCAGCCCTTCCGTGTCCCCCACGCAGCCTGCAGAGCGCCGTCGCCAAACAAGAAGCCCCTTCACACCAGCATCTGCCTGCAGGAACCTGGGGAACACCTCCGCCACTTTCCGCACGGGATGATGCAGCCGCGGGGGTCTCCGCAAGGCAAAGAGCTCTCCCGCTTCCCCAGGGCCTGCCCTCTCCCGCACAGCCACCTCTGTGCACCTGTCTCACCGGTCCCCACGCTGGGCGGCCCCAGCTCGGCTCCCACACGCCAGCGCTCCC
>KL290447.1:0-21561 GCA_000699545.1 Podiceps cristatus | reverse complement strand
GATCGTCCCCCTGTACTTGGCACTGGTGAGGCCGCACCTCAAGTACTCTGTTCAGTTTTGGGCCCCTCGCTACAAGAAAGACATCGAGGTGCTGGAGCGTGTCCAGAGACGGGCAGTGGAGCTGGTGAAGGGTCTGGAGCACAAGCCCTATGAGGAGCGGCTAAGGGAGCTGGGGGTGTTCAACCTGGAGAAAAGGAGGCTGAGGGGAGATCTTAATGCTCTACAACTACCTGAAAGGAGGTTGTAGTGAAGTGGTGTCAATCTCTTTTCCCAAGTAACAGGCATTAGGACAAGAGGAAATGGCCTCAAATTGCACCCTGAGAGGTCTAGATTGGATATTAGGAAACATTTCTTCACTGAAAGGGTTGTCAGGCACTGGAACGGGCTGCCCAGGGAAGCAGTGGAGTCACCATCCCTGGAGGGATTTAAAAGACGGGTAGATGAGGCACTTAGGGACATGGCAGTGGGCTTGGCAGTGATAGGTTAATGGTTGGACTTCGTGATCTTAAAGATCTCTTCCAAACTAAATGATTCTATGATTCCATGATATTTCAGGTTTCAGTGTTGGCACTTTGGGGGTCCATTATTACTGACCGATTTAGGTATCATTGAAATGCTGGAGCATTTCTTGCAGGCCTAGCTAAAAGTCTGCGTGTGTCAGATGACATGCGGATTTGTGATTTTCCTTCTTACATATTAAAGTCTTTGGTAATAAAAAAAGATAGCTGTAGTATCCAGATGCCCTTCTAAGCTCAAACTTATAGGTAGGATTCAGTTGCTTCATCACTGATTTTTACAGTTCTTTAACCACAATATTTTTCTTCATTGGTTTTAAATTGGTGATGTTATGGGCAGCTAATGAGCGGTCACATTGCAGGAGAAATGAGAATTATATCTCTTTCTCTTGCCCTCCTACAAGCTGTTCTAACATTTAATGAGTCATACTAATAACTTGCCTTAATATTGATTTGCACCTTAAAGGAAAGTCCCTTTTAAAAGAAAACAATTCTGCTGAAGGAAATTTGAAACTCTGCTGACACTGCTTGCTATCTCCTAGTGTTTAATTCCATTCTATAACTCTTGTGGTGTCATATATAAAAATATGTATGACAAATGGAGAAATTAACATCATGAGATATATATATATATAGATATATATTAGATGTAGAATTGTGTCCGCATGCCTTCAATGAAAGCTTCATTCTGATTCAGAAGATTCCTTCAAGTTGCACGAGTATTATAAATTGTGCTGGGACACACTGCTTCCTGTTTATAGACCTGTCATTCTGATACTCCAATAAAAGGAACTGTAGTCACTCTTTATCCTTAAATGAATAAGAAAAAATGTAATCTCTGTAATATGACATATTCCTTGAGTACTGACAGCTGGATTCGCAAAGAGATTTCATGTATATAATTGTCTAAGCAGCATTAGCTGAGGGACCAGAGACCAGGTCCTTCAGGCTAAGTTTCTCTCCTTATCCCAGGTAATCTTAATTTCTCTTCTGGAAAGTGGAATAACTTTCTCGGGAGAGAAAGAACAACCTAGAGTGTACTTGGCACTCAGAGTAAGAAGGGAGGGGTGGTTCCCAGTCCTCTCAGGGGGGCAAGGAAGGAGGGTTTGGACCCAAGTTTCCCACCTTCTGGGTGTTATCACGTGTTCTTGTACATCTTAAGCATCCTCTGATCATCAGCTCTGTTGTGAATGAGAACTGCAGTTCCATTTCATGCAGAGCTATCAGGTTGGCCTTACGTGAGTCTGCTGTATCAGGCCACCCAGGGGACGTGAGCGGGGAAAGCAAAAGTGGAACTGGCAGGTCTCATTTCTTTAAATCAACATATTTATGTATGCATTTTGGGAAGGAACTGAGTGCCTGATGGCAGAAAACACTCTGATATCAATCTGGTATCACACACTCACAGTTGTGCAGTAACAGTCCCAGTCTGTAGTTTACTGAAGGTACTAGCTTTTTGCTGTGAAGGTTTTGCATTTCTACAAAATTACTTCAAATATGAATGCAAAATATTAGTAAGTGCTAAATTTCCAAATACAGATGTGTGGTGGGAAGAGCCAGGGATATGCTGGTGCATAAAGAAATGGAAAATTCCAGTTCAGTGCTGGGAGGGGCACTTTTTTGGTAGCGGAAAACCTTTAAGTGAAAAATAGGGACTCTTATTTCTAGGTGGAATGGCAGAAACAGTGTAAACCAGAGGGGTGCCTGAATGGAAATTTGCCCATGTAGTGATGTTAATAAGACTCATATCCAGAATGTCTATCCAGCCTCTCTGAAAGGTTTCTTAGATAACTGCGTGTATATTAATGTGATGTTTTGAGAAGACTGCATGTCTTCTGGAACATACTGAGTTGCTTAAATTATGTAGTGGCTTGTATATTAAAAAAAAAAAAAAGCCACTGTCTTGGATGTAACAGGGGTACTGGCTTCCTTCTCTCACAAGCTCTCTATTCCCCACTGATCCTGGATGCTGCCGCTTTCTCCTTGTCTCCCTCCATGGGGGATCCAGCAAAGAAGCAAGCTGGCATTGGGGAGTAGAAGACAGTGAGGGAGAGTTCCCAAACGTAGATCTTATTTCTTTGCCTGATCATCTTTGGTGTTAATGGTTTCCTTGGTCAGTTTGTGAGAGGTATTATTTCTTTATGCCTATCTTTACCAGTACTGGCTGATCAACGGTGTCTTAAATGATCTGGACTAATTAACATTGTTGCCAAGGCATCCCAAATAATTTTTAAATCTATTTAAAAAAAAAAATAAATATTGTTGCTTTAGCTTGAGGGACCATTTTTTATTCAAAGGTCCAAACCGGTTATGACATTGACTCCAGCACTGGATTGAACATGATGACTCTTTGTTCTAGAGCACCCAGTCCCCAGTTACTATCAGAGTCTTCTTTTCTCTGGAGTTGGTGTAGTTATGAAGTGAAATCTGTTCTGATGATTTCAAAGCATTCCAAGAGAGGCTGAGGAGTGTATTTTGGAGCTCTCATTTAGCAATGCAGTCTGAAGAGTGGTAGGTCAGGAGACAAGGCTGCAACATATCAGGTAGATGAAATCAAAGTCAGCACATTCACAGGTGGGAATATTGTCTGGTCCCAAGGACAGAGTTTACTCAGGCTTTTTTCTTCTCCCTGCTCTTTAGCTGGCAGCTTTCTCCATTGTCTGCTTTCAAGGAATTTTTTCTGAGGAGGGGAGTTAGTGAACCATGTGGCACCGTCCTTCGTGTCAGTGACGACTGCAGTGGCAGTTTCAGCACTCACATGTGCCGACTGACCAGCCGGTGCGCTGTAGGCGTGCTGGTTGGAAAACCGGCTGCTGCCTGTGTATTATAGTTCAGCAGTGTATAAAAGATATACTTTATGCAAGTATAAAGACCTGTCTTTCCCTCCATAGAACACTAATTCAGTGTTCTCTTTCTTACATAACTGCTGGCTTTCAGAAAAGTTAGAACTTACCTATTTTTGAGACATTTTATTGTCTCTTAAATTTGGTGGCAGTCAGTCAAGACTCTGGAGTATTGGGGACCTGATCATGCAAACACATCCATTCATTTGAAAAACAGACTAAACAGATTACCACTGAAAGCAACCAAGTTAACTTGAAAAAATACTCTAGGCTACGTGTGGTACATGGCACAGATGTAGTGACTCATATGACATTTCTGTTTTTTTTCAGATTGTGCCAAGGAATAATCCGAGAAAAAGCTTTTTGTATCCTAGCATGGCAAATGAAGAAGATGATCCAATTATACAAGAGGTAAAAGTGCATTGTGGCAACAGTGATGTACATGAGGCTTTATTATCCTATGATCCTATGATTATTCTAGTTCTCAATGTTCTTGTATTGGTGAAAGAATGTGTCATCAGCCTCAGTGGGCGTCTTATAACCAATGGCTTGTTCCGTCCAAGGAAATATGTTGTTTAGGCCAAGTATATGGCTCCTGGTATTTGTTTTGCCAAAATAGTGGTGTCCATGTTGGCAGATTCAGCTCAGGTTTTTCACCATTTATAATCTTCCCATGTCAGAAGAGGAACACCAGTGAGGAACTTGCTTCTAGCACTGTGTGTTTCCAGTGACTCTACTGCATGTCTCTGAGAGCTGTAAAAAACTGGAATGTCTTTGATGGGTTAATATGTGTTAAATATGAAGCTAAAATGTTTCATGCCTTCTGCTAAAGCAAGCAGTTGTGCTCTGATTCTGGACTTCTTTAAAGGACTTCTGTGTTGCAAAGAGTAGTCAGAGTGTCCTGTTCCCTTTATATCTGAATCTACACACCAGAAGCGCAAGGAAGGGCAAGCTTAGAAGGAGAAAAGCCATGAGAAAAGGAGTGGGAATTGTCAGGAGTGTATCTAAAGGTATCCAAAATGGCAGCTGCTGTATATGATACTCATAAAACATCTGTGGATTTTCAGTGCTGGTAGCAAAACACTAATATTGAATCAGATTTGGGATGTAGGTGTCTCTTGTCTAGTTTAGAAAGATTTTATGACAAAATACTAGTAATGAACTGCCAAAGAGAGAACTCCCTCCTCTCTCGGTAATTGTGTTAACAGATTCATTCACTTCAGCCCTTCAAAAAAATTTCCTCTTTCAGTTCAGATTTGTTTGCCTCATCATAGTGGGATTTTTTTGTTTGTTTTTTAAAAAGGCCAACTGCAGAATTTCATGTCAAAATCATCAGAGAGGAGACCTTTGACAAGAGTGTCATGAATGTGTTTTATGTTGGCGTTCGTAATTAAAAGTTAAAATTGTCAGTATCTGAGCTCTAGGGATTGTACTTTTATCTGACGATTCATCAATTACAGCTGGTATCTGATGAAAGTTGTTTGTCTTGCTTTTTAGATTGACGTGTTCCTGGCTAGAAGTCTTCTGGAGAAGCTGTATCTGTTTCAGGTATTTCAGTTAACTCTTAAGCAGTGTTAGTTTGTTTAAAATAAATTCAAAGAACAGTAATTTTCCTTACCGCTTCAGCTTGCCAAGATCTTGGGTATAGGCAAGCCTGTTTGGGTCTCAGTCAGTTGAAACATTTTGTATTAAATAATTGCCAAGAGAGGAGCAGTCATTCATGGCACAGACTTGTTATTAAATCACTCCCTTTAACCACCCTAAGGGTGGTTTAGTAGATCACCCTTTTAGTAGATCATGTCTTTTTGTCATGGTTTGTACAAATCTGCATTCTCTTAGCCATCTTCTTTCATCACTGATTTCTGCCATTTTTACTAAGCAAACATGTCTTTAGGATTGGCCCTATTTAAGACAACATCATTGGTATTCATAAATTAGTGCAAGTCATCAGAAGAGCCCCCTTATGTTGTGGAAATTAACTAACGATTGAAGGTGGAAATATGTTAGGAAGTTAGAGATCTATTTTCCATTCTGCCACGGAATTTCTCTCATCATTTTATCCTTGCGATTCACTTTTCCCATCTGCAAAATGAGAAGTCTTTTGAGGCAGTTGGATGAAATGTTCATTATAAATCAGTGATGCTCACTGGCAAGCCTGTTGCTGCCTGTACAGATCCTCTTCGCAGCACATGCCAGGAGAGCATGGCTGGAGGCAGCCAGACACGCTGGACCAGGCTGTGCAGCCTGGCCTCTGGGATACTCATAGTTGCTCCACATCAGGAGTGAGCACTGGTTAGTGATGGGGCCTGTGGGTGTTCTGGAGAAATGGCAGCTCTGAGGACGATGCTCCTACACTGGAAGATTTCATTTATTTACGACACTGTCCTCTCAGCATTCCCAAACGGTTCAGAAGAGAGATCCATGTGGCTAAACCTGGGTTTGGTGTCCTGACTAGCTACATGTGGCCCATGTCCTGTAAACTAACACTACTTGTGTAAACCCACGAATATTTTACTCTTAGATAATAGATTTCCAAAGAGTTAATGCTGAGGGATGTTTTTTTTATTGCTTCTAACACTTCCGTTTTCTGCTGGACTAATGTGTGGTACCATTTTCCTGTGTCATAGTTTATTGTGGCGTGTGACAGGCAGGAAGGGGGTTGCATAGTGATGAAAGCAGAGGACTGGGGAGAAAAGCAACAGGCCTTCTAGGTCATACTCCCAAATGCCCTGATGACTCACAAATCAGTCAAGTAACTTCTTTTCTTGATGTCTTGTGTCCATCTGACAAGTGGATCTACATGTGAGGGGACAGGGAAGATTGAGTTAATTTCTGTGAAGTTCTTTGATCTTTGAATTAAGAGGATTTCATGAAATGGATTTGTTTTCCAGTATCCTATTCGTCCAGCTTCCATGACGTATGATGATGTTACACATTTATCAGCGAAGATAAAACCAAAGCAGCAAAAGGTTGGTCATCATTTGAGTCCAGTCTGTAAAAGTTGTTTTATGTTGTGCAGAATGTACTTAAGAAAAGCACAATGTTCTGTTAAGCTGTTACAACTGTGCAGCTACTTGCAGGACGAGATCTCTGTGCTTGGAGGTATAGGTGAGTCTTTCAGTATGTCTGTAAAGTAGAGTTTAGAATAAGAGTAGTTTATAAAGGAGAGGGATTAAAGTCATGATGGAAAAGCCACTCTTTTATTATAAAATAGAGTCACTCAGGGAAATGTGGTTACTAATGCTAAATCGGTCTATAGGTGCTTGTGCTAATACAGCTTGATTTAAAAGGTCTTTACAATATTCAGAAAAGGGTTCAGCTTTGGAGGCATCCTCTGTCTCTCAGTGTTAGTGCGGACCTTGATTTCTCTCTTGCCTGGCTGTGAATCATCAGCAGCCCTTTTGAAATCAGTGGGGTTGTGTAGGTAGTGAAAGTATGGCCAAAGCCAGAATGATTGTACTTGTTTGCAAATGTATCCCAAACTATGGCTATGATTTTAAAATACCTTATGTAAAAAAAACGCAAAAATAAATGTCTGTGATACTAGGATTTTTTTCTGGAAAGTGGTTAAGGAGAATGCTTGTGTGAACTCTGGAGTTAGGATGCATGTTGTGTTCAGGAAGTCTTTTATTAAAATTAACAAACATTTCCATTATAAGCCTTGCGCAGACTTGTAAATCTGCTGTCTCATCCAGGGACTTGTAACTAGTTCAGTTTACAGGTAATGTAAAGGGAAAGTAAAAATGAGGACTAATTTCTAAGGGCTTTGGCACACTCTGAGGAAGAATATAGACTGTATTGTTATGGTTAATGTACTAACATAACAGGAAATGCTGTGAAGAGAAATGCTTGTTTTTGAACATGTCTGAAGCTTTAAGTTTGAGAGAGGGGGAATAGTTCTCCTGGTAACTGAAAGCTTGGAGCTTGCTTTTGTACTTCAACCAGTGTAGATCAGGAATAACTATGAAGTCAGTGGTAAGCACTGCAGTCTTGAACTTACCAGCATCGAGCCTTTGATTCTGAAGAGGACGTAACTTTATACTGTTTGGTACCCAAACTAGAAGGAAAGATACCTTAAATTTGAGAGATTTTGAACGGAACCTCTGTGATGGGGAGGCTTGAAGGGTATTGCTTGTGCACTTGATCTGTACTGATAAGTAAACTAGACTGGTAATGTAGTGGAAGGTATCCAACAAAGTGAAGGTGTTGTTCAGGGCTGCCTGAAGAACTCTTGATTTCTCTGCTCCCATTCATTTACAGGGGAGTTTATCTTTCTTTAGCCTATTGTTAAAACGTCCCCATGCTACAAAACCCCATATATGCTCAACTTTATGCATGAGATTTGCCCTGTGGATTTGAATGATGCTGCTTATGTATTTAAATTTGCTATAAACCTATGGAAGTGTTAACAAGTGTGAGACTGAATTTTAATTTATATGCTTGGGGTTCTGCCATAGTAATTATTTGTCTTTCCTTTCATATTATTCAGGTTGAACTTGAAATGGCCATTGATACTTTGAATCCTAACTACTGTCGCAGCAAAGGAGAACAGATTGCTCTCAATGTAGATGGCACGTGTACAGATGAAACAAGTACCTATTCCTCGTAGGTGTCCTCTTTGCCTTCATTTCCTTTTTGTGGTGAGCATAGATACATGTATGTCCATCGGGGCTTCAGGGAAAGGTGAGACTAAGTGGCTGTACAGTCTCGGGGGGTGCTTTGGACACTGTTATATAGCGAGAATTCTTGGAAGTAACCTACATTTTTGGGTGTCCTTCATGAATTCTGAATTGCAAACAGAAAGGTGAGTATACCTATTTGCTGCAGTTGTCGATATTCTGAGAAGTGGTGATTTCAGGCCTTTAGCATCTGTATGCTGCACTGACTGTAGAATACAATCTCACAGCATTCATCTGTCTGCAGGAAGCTGATGGACAAGCAAACTTTCAGCTCTTCACAAGCTGCGAGTAATGTTTCCCGCTATGCAGCTGCTGTTTATAAGAAAGGTAAGTTTCTTTTGCTTACCTCTCACATCAGTGAAACATGCTCATTTTGAGGTTAAAATAAGACCTGTTTGTTCTCTTTTTTTTATAGAATCATAGAATCCCTTGGTTGGAAAGGACCCTTAAGATCGAGTCCAACCGTGCCTAACCACTACTAAACCATGTCCCTAAGCACCTCATCTACCCGTCTTTTAAATCCCTCCAGGGATGGTGACTCAACCACCTCCCTCGGCAGCCTAGGTTTTAATTGACTGATATGTCTTTAAAGAAAGGAAATTTTTTTTTTCTTATCAATGCTCCCAGAGTCCTTGAGAAGGTCTAGCAAAATTGTAAATATTATATTAGAACTCTGCGGATTTGTAGGTGCCTCCAGGATCTTAACAGTGCACAATGGCCTGAAATAATACACATTTGCAGCATAAATTTGTCATTTGTATTACTATCACTGTCTAATTGCGTCTGCCTCATTTTCCTGTTCAACACTTTTTACCTCTCTCTTGTCTCCTAATGCCATCACAGAGTTTTGATCTGAGATGAAAATATGTAGATTGTCTTCAGGATGACTATTTTACTATGAGTCTTTTAAACTATAGGGCAGGTCTGAGTCAGAATGTGGCTCTACAAGATCTGGTTTCAACACAAAAAAGAAAGTATCAGAAATAGGTCTTGGTCTTTAATACTTCTTTCAAAACCTGAGCACTGGATGAATTTTTCACTGCAATTTCCTTTTACTGTATTAAATATTTATGTTCAATTGAAGCTGTGCCTTGACAGAGATAAGGGAGGTAATGAAAAGTGCTGTCCTTGTGCAGTGGAAAAAAACAGTTTTAACCAATGTTAATTGTCTTTTTCAGGTGAACTTCATCTGACTCCACTACATGGAATTCTTCAGCTAAGGCCAAGCTTCACCTACTTGGACAAGGCTGATGCAAAACACCGAGAAAGAGAAGCTGCTAATGAAGGTAAATTCTCCATGTGTTGTGTTTTTTTGGGGGAGGTGAGATACATGTTCTCTCTGTACTTTTACTGATAACAGTCATACTCTGAAGCTGTTCATTATAACAACATACTGATTATAAGGCCATTTCTTAGATTGTTTCACTGATCTTATTTTCAGTGTAGCTGCATAAACACTTTTGTGGGCACAGTGTGAGGGATTGGCAGAGGAATGGGAGGTGGTGGGTAGTGTCAAAGGGCAGCAGTAAGGAGTGTGTTGCCTCTGCCACTGAAAAGTTGCGCTGCAAAGCTCATGGGAGCAGTATCTCCTGTCTTGGGGGAGTGTGGTGCTGTCATACATTGCATAGTTTGGCAAGCTGCGACTGAGCCCACGGTTATGTAGTTCCTAGTACCACTTTTTTCTTGCATGGGCCCCCTAACAGTTAGAGATTAGCTTTGGCTCTTTTACTGCGGTGGTGTGTTTATTCTGTTGTGGTTTTTGGCAGGTGGTGATTCATCCCAGGATGAAGCTGAAGATGATGTTAAGCAAATTACTGTAGGTCCAAATTTCCTTTTTATGATAGTTCAGGCAACAGTTCACAAGAAAGCATGACAAGTCACACCCAAATAAAAGGACAGAAAACCTCAGCTAGTGCTGATGACCCTGGGCTTGGGAGGAGGGAAGCAAGATGGACTTGTTGCACAAGCATAAAGATGGCACTGACAGTAAGGGGTGATACATTTGGGCTAGGGCCCCTACCTTCTGTTACTTAGGTACCAAATAAATAATTCAGGTGTTTTGTTTCAAGGATTTGGTGGCTGTATTTAATGATGCCCAAATCTTCTAGGTACGATTCTCCCGCCCTGAGACTGAACAAGCTCGTCAGCGACGTGTTCAGTCTTACGAGTTCCTGCAGAAGAGACAAGCAGAAGAGCACTGGATTCATCTACACTATTATGGCTTGAAGGTAGGTGTGTGCTGGCTGCTGAGGTGGACACCTGGGCCTGAAGGCTCAGCTAAGTCTAGAACTGTTTTTAAACTGGGCCCAGGGTAGTCAGGAAATCGTCAAAAGATAATAAAGTAGGTCTGTAGGCTTGAACAGACCCTGCAGTGCTCTGTACCTCCTGTGCTGCATAACACTTTGGGGTCTGCATGCTGGAAAAGGTTTATAACTGAGCTGGACAAACGTAAAGGGAGGGTCTGAGTACAAGAATCATTCAGGTCTTGGATTATGAACTGGACTTTGTGAAAGACTTGGGGAAGCCAGTCAGTTGAGTGTCAGAAATTCTGTCTGACCCACATGCCTGTCTGTCAGGTGACTTCAAAGTCATAGCAACAGAAATGTTCCCACATCACGTGAACATGTTTCAAGACAGTGAAAGCAGAACATCAGTAGGGGAGGTCAAATGCTTGAATGGTGCAGTAATGACAGGGTGGTCACAGTTTGGAATGAGGAATCCAGCTCTCCGGCATTTTGTCTGTTTTCAGTGTGTAGTAGTGACTCTTGTTTTTTACCCTATCTCCAGGATAGCCGTTCTGAACACGAGCGCCAGTATTTATTTAGTCAAGGTCATGGCCTTGCTGAAAACACGGAATTAATTAAATCTCCCAGGTAATGGTTTTATTGGTTTGCTACAGAAAGTCTTTAAAAGAATATTGATTACAGAGTAATAAGCAGGTATAGTCTTTAAAAGTCTCATCTTTGATAATTCTATCCATGATAAAAATTGAATTGTTTAAAAGATGCAGAAACAAACTAGCCTTCAACTTATTCAGGTTGCTTTCTTTGTTTCCCTGTACTCTGAGATTAAAACTAGTTGTTTTCACTTGGGATTGTAGCCTCTTGTTAACGTTATCACAACCCTGCATTATCGTGACTGAATACTGTAAAGGAAAAGTAAAACAAAAGCTCCTTCTGGTTAAAATAAATTGAAACTCTGAAACCGACAACCTCCATTGTTAGCAACTCTTATAAAACTTTGTGATTTGTGAGACACACCTGAAACTACTTGCAATTTGTTTGGGTTTGTTTCTTGGTGACTGTAGCTATACAGGAATCTTCCCGTGATGTAGTCAATACTTTGCTGTAAACCGATAAAACCATGGCCCAAGTAATAGGAAATGTTTCATGTGGGTGTGGTTTTCCTAACACTTAACATCTCAGTGGAACAGTGCTAGGTGACTGAGAAGTCTTTTGAATCTGATTCTGGTAACTGCATGAGTAGAAAAGACTTTTTGGTTGTTGCTGGCCTGATTCTGTCTATCTACAGGACTTCACATGACCTCTCTCAGCACTGTGTCAGAGCACCTGTGTTTAATGTGTTTGTTATTCTAGTTCCTCTGGTTGGACACCTCTTCTGTACAGAAGAGCTGTGATTCTGCCTTCCATTTATTTCATACCTTCTCTTTGGGCAGATGAATGTCAGTAGCTTTTGCTAGTACTGAATTTACAGAGGAAGACGGAAGAAGAAAGGGGAGATCTCTCTTTTCAGACTAACTTATTTTGTAAATCCACGCAAGTAGGATTGCTCTAAGCAAGAAATAACTGTACTTAAACCTGGGAAGTCCCGAGACAAGCATTTTAAGGATATGTTTTCTTTTCTTCTAGTGAATATTTAATGATGCTGATGCCTCCAAGCGTAGAGGAAGAGAAGTAAGTGTTTGTACAGAATGTTCAAAGTCCATATTGGCTGGATGCTCTTTTTCATGGGCTGCAAATCTGTTTATCTGCAGTGACAAACCAATGGCTCCAAGCAATGTGCTTTCTATGGCCCAGCTGAGAACTTTACCCCTTGCTGATCAGATTAAGATCCTGATGAAGAATGGTTTGTAGCTTTTGTAATACATTTGCACTTTACTTTGTGACTTTGCTGCCTCAGATAAGGTACCTTTCTTATAGTACTAGTTCTGTCACCCCACCAGTCTGTCTGGCACTCTGATTCTGTGAAGAATCCAAATCCCGAGCCTTTCTTTAAGAGGACCTGCTGTGCAGAGAAGAGCAGTAACAGCAGATCTGACTGCTGATCTGTATGTTTGCAGTCAATTTACTCTTAGAATAATTTCCAATCTGATGATAGCTTTCTGGATACATCTGTTTCAGCAGGTATCTCCTGGAATGTGGGGTCTGAGCATTAATCATAAGTTGAAGGTTAATGTAATGAGCTGCGCTTTGGCATTTTCTGGAAAGTTTTCAGTTATATGCACTTCATGACTATCATGTAGGAATTTTACTTTGTCTCTTCGGAGTTACAGTCTGATGAGAGCAAATCGTCTAGTATCTCTGTTGCCAAATATTGTCAAAGGCATAGATTTTAAAAATTTTATTAATTAATTAATCTGGGACCAGTTTAGCTAATCCACTTCAAATGCAACGCTAGCAGATCTTTTTAGAAGAGATGATGGCTATTGTGGAGGCGGGAACTTAGTAGAACTTAGGTTTGGGGTTTTTTCTAAGATACAGCTTTGACCATGAACTTCAACATAAATCGTAGTATCCCAGATTTATAAATCCGTGTCTGTATCATTTGCACTGAAGAAACCCTTAATCTGGTGTGTATTTTGCCTTTCAGTGAAGGTCATGCCGTTTGCAAATCTGATGAGTTTGCTAGGCTCTGGGACTGACTCTACGGCAGTTCTCCGCTGTATACAGCAGGTGGCAATGCTGGTCCAGGGAAACTGGGTGGTGAAGAGGTATGGCTCGTCTTTGTTACTGGGACACGGTTTTCTGCTTTAAGGAGAGGATCAGAACAATGGATTTTATATACTGATCTTCCTTGTATCCCAAAGTAGCCATGTTGTTAACTCACAGTGCGCTAAAATCTTGATTCAATATTTGGTGCTTTTTAGTGCAGTCAGGTATTCAAAATTCAAAGGGCTTCTGCTAAAGGATAATACCTTAGTACCTACCCCAGCTAAAATTATGGCTAAGCAGTGATGTAATCTGTATTTGCATTTGATTTTTGACAGATTTTTTTATGTTGGCTTCACTTGTGTTCTTCTGTGAGAGGACTGGCCTGAATTGTTTCAGAAATTAGTGTCAAATATAAACACTGAAAATGAAAACAGTGTCAGCTATAGTATTGCTTGGCTGAATTCAAAGATCTTTTTGCAGTCACCTTGCTGTTCATCAGTGGATGCTGCTCATCAGCTGAAAACTACCCTCTAGAAGGCACTACCTGCTTAATAAATCAAGTGTGGGCTACTGAGTGTATCACATAAAATGGATTCTTTATCATCCTCCTGTTATTAGGATAAAGCATCCTAATTGGGAATTGAAGTCTAACGTATTTTTTTTTTTTTTTTTTTTTTTACCTGGGTAGAGCACTGCATGCAGAGATTTATCATCTCTGGAACAGCTCTCTGTGTTAAGATGAGTGGCACCGGCTACGAGTCCAAGTCTGTTAGCAGGATGTGTTTCAGCTGCTGTGATGCAGACCTGTATTAGTAATGTGAACAGCCTTTACAGCATTTCCATGCTGTCCCTCCAGTCCTTCCAGAAGGAAGCTGGAAGCAAGTTAAAAGACAGTATCTTAGCGTTCAGATTATTTTTATTTTTTAGGTGATTCTTTGCTACTAGTCTGAGGAGGATGTGTGTATCTCTAGTAGATGTTTCGTGTTTGGGATGGTTGGGCACAGAGCAGCACGTGCACGCATCAGAGCTTTAAATGAGAGGGGATGCTTTTCTTTGGCCTTAGTTGGATCAAGACCTTGAATCTGCGTTGGCTTGAGGCTTTGGAGGGCATGCTAATAAATGTCTTCCAGTTGGTCTTGCAAGCAGGCAAGGACACAGGATAGTGTCGGTCTCAGGGCTGTTTGGTTCAAGCGTGACATTTTGTAATATTGTTCTCTTCAGCTCTTGATTGCTGGGAAGGAAATAAAAAAACCCGATGCCCATACATCAGCATTTTGGCTAAATTCTGCCTTCAAGGCTGTATACCAGGTTAGCTTAAGCATTTCTTAGGATCATTCTGGTCTTGTTTACACTGATCCAAGGGAGGATAGGCTTTGCAAGAACAAAGCAGAGCTTGTACCTGTGTTGCACGCATCTGCTAGCCACAAGGCTGTGCTTTGCTGGTGTAAGCCTTTTTACACTAGCGTAATTGCAGTGATGTAATTACACCAACATTAATTTCTTTAATGAAAACTGTGCTTTGGATAAAGGTATAATTTAACTGCAGAACAAGGAGGACATGTTTGTTATGTTAATTTGCACCAGTGCCATTTTTCTGGCGTACCTAGTAACTAATCCGTCTTCCTTTTTAATTAACAGTGATGTCCTCTACCCGAAAGATACTTCTAGTCCACATAGTGGGGTCCCTGCAGAAGTGCTCTGTAGAGGGAGAGACTTTGTTGTAAGTATAAAAGTTTGCGTTGTTTTTGAAGGAAAACACAGGTGAAATTTGCCTGAGAGGCCACAGCATTGCAAAACTCTGCTGCTCCACTGCAATAAGGTGTTTCTTCCGAAGAAACTATGGGAGTGTTGGTGTAGATTGACATTGTGGCTGGCTGGCAGGTTCAGATCATCTGTCATTAACAGTATTCATCCCTTTCTAATACATGCTGTAATAGAGCCACTATCACATAGCCTCTACAATGCAGAGCTTACAGAAAAGCCAGGGCTGGATAATAAAGTGCTTGTTTCTCTAGATATAATTCCATGGGCTCAGGACGGCAAGGTCTCAGGAGGGCAGTGTGGGTAAGCCTTGTGCTCCCTGAGCATGCACTGTTGATCTTTAAAAAGGACTTTATTCCCTAGAGCTGCTAATCAGCGCAAGGACTTTGTTCCCAGGCACCTTTTGTGAGCAGTAGCCGCACATGGAAGTTGAAATGAATACAGGTCTTGTAAACACACACGTAACCACAGCAAAAAGGAACAACCTCTGCATTGTGTTTATTTTCGCTAACCATGGAAAGAATTAAATTCCTAAGTGGTTCCGAAGTTCATATTCAGTTTATGGCTTCCACACCATCAAAGAGAAGCTGATGAGTGCATTGCTCACATTTTTTTTTTTTTCAGTTAGACCTGACTGTTCCCCTTGTTTGCAAAGTTTATGAGATTTAGCTCTGAATAGGAGCATGCTGTGCAAGAGACTTTAAGGGTATTACACTACTAGTGTAAGATAAAACTGATGGTGATTGAAACTGCCTTTTTATTATGTCTTGATGTCTGCCCGAGACACTGCCATATGGAGACATGGATTCAGCTGTGACCCAGTGACAGAAGTCTTTAAGACACAGCAGATTAGGTGACATGTGCATAAAGTTCTAAGGACCAGAAATTATCATGTTCAGTTACTTAAGTGGTAGTGTTTTAGCAATTAAGGTGTGAAGATAAATTATTTTCATTTTAATTATGTCAAATATACCTTGCATGAGGAATGGACCTGTGATAATCTTAAAGGCAAGGAATTTGCTGATTAGCTCTACAACAGGGGAAAATTTAAAATGCTAGAAAATAGAAAGCATCGATATTTCTGACTTTCAGACAAAGTGAAATGTCTGGCCATAAGGCTCAGAGATAGTATGTAATGCCCTATTGCCTCTGTGAAGAAAATGTGTTCTGGGTTGAAAAGTATCTTAATTTCCCTATATATATTTGTGTAAAGTAATTAATAAAATTTAAAAATTTTTATGGCCAATAGTGACTTTTAGTGTCCACTTGTTCCATGCTATATTTTGGGGAGGAGGAAAAGTAATTTGTGTCTTTTCTGAAGCTTCTGTTTTTTCCTCAGATTCTCACATAATAAATTCAGAGGTCATGGGTACCACTGACTCTAGTTAAGGGTAAAGGACCTGATGAGAAATGGCTGCCTCAGAATTGTGTGCAAGGAGAGCTGATAGATCTGCTTCCTTTGGACAGCAGCTTCTTGTGCTTTAAAACAGAGATGCCCTGTGCCCTTAAGTGAGTGTGGTGGTTTTCTGGGATTGCGGGCAGAGAGAAGCTGAATCAGAGAGAAGGATGCATAGATGACGTCGTAGGGCAGGAAGAAATTGGCACTAATGAGATTTTGAATTCTTCACAACACTATTAATATACATAGGCTAAAAGAGGTTGCAGTCTGTTTAAATGGAGACAGGAAGAAATCAACACTCTCTGAACATGACCTTTCTGCCCAAGTCCTCATGTATCCTGTTAGCCCGTTCTCAGCAGATGCCTCTTGCGATATTAGCCATTAGGAGCTGCTCTGTGGAGCACCTAGCTTTTCCCTTAACTGGCGACAAGTACGTGAGTGACAGGCCATTTCGATGTAACTGTAAGTCACTGCGATGTGCACTGAAAAAGGGAATGAGTGCTTTCTGGGGGGCTGTGTGCTGCAGAAGGGCAACAGTCATCAGCCTTTACAGGCCCCTACATTAACAGAAGTGGATGAAGAGTTTAGGTTGATGATTAGGTATGTGAGAAGCTGAGCCTCAGGTGTGACTTCTGGAGTATCAGCATCACTGCAATAGATCTGGGTTTTTTGGAAGCTAAATGGAGTTTGAGTTCAAGAGATACTTAATAGCTTTTGTAGTTATAGGTTCACCAAAGCAAACCATGGACTCCTGAAGCTTTGATACTGTGTTCATGGCCATTTGAGGCCAGAAGGAGTTTTCCCGCTACCTGGCCGAGTATTACTTACTTCCACATTGTTGAAAGGAATTGAGCTTCCATTTTTCTGGTAACATCATTGAACAGGATCATTACTACAACTTCAGTAAAGCAACTTGCTAAATACAGTTACTAGGTTTTTTTCCTTTGTTCCCTTCTTAGATGTGGAAGTTCACACAGGACCGCTGGGTTGTGAGAAAGGAAGTGGCAGCAGTTACAAAAGTGAGTGACTTTTCTTCCTAAATCAGAAGTTGGTGATAAGTATTGGGCATTGTCATAGTGACTGTTGCTGCAAGCCTCTTCTCAGGTTCACAGCATCTGCATTACTGCTGGCTTGCAGTGTTGCTCACCAGGCATGCCTTCACTTTGGAACAGGTTTTTTTGGTGGTTTTTGTTTGTTTGTTTGTTTGGGTTTTTTTATAACATGGGCTTTAGAAATGAGTTACCACAACTCCCCAGGATGTGACTGTCCTTGTAGCTGAGCCACTGGAATGCATCTTGTCCTCTCATCTGTTTCAGTGGAAAGCCAGACACACTTTGAATTAAGCTGACTGATTGTGCACCAAAGCTGATGAGTGCTTGTGCAGTCCACACTAGCTACTCTGCTTTAGGTGTGTTACAAAAGAGGAGCTCTTCTGTTGCTGTTTGCCAGTTGTCAATATTGAATAAAAGCTTTAAAGCAATGCAGGCACCTGAATATTCTTTTAAAACTGGTAAATGAATGAGAAACATTAAGTAAAGAGGATAAAATAATTTCCTTAAAATGCAGCAAAAAAAAAAAATAAAACACAAGTCAATTTATGCACAGATCATCTATTTTTTGAATGTAGGATCCAGTGCTGCTTAAAAGCTATGCATGTGTAGGTGCAGCATGTCTGACCTGCAGCTCTGAAATAAAGTTAACATTGTAGAATATGCTTCTCTTCACAATAGAGTCTTCATCTCGGTTTGGGAACTCCCTTTTCTTCACAAAACATGCCATGAGCTATTTGACTCTCAGGTGATTAATCATCACTGCTCTCTGAAGTCCCGTGCTTTTAAAATTGTGTGAAAGTGTTGGTGCTGCAGAGAAGGATGAGTATCCCTGACTTAGCTGTGTGTGTATTCATGGAGGTGCCCCGTATATACCAAATCAGCCCAGCTCTTCCTGTCTCATGGAATAATGCCCATTGCTGCATATGTCCTATGTAAATTGACTTCCCTATTATCTATGCTTTTTCTTTTTCTTCTAGCTTTGCCCAGAAGATGTGAAAGACTTCCTAGAGCACATGTCTGTGGCAAGAATAAACAAAGGTTGGGAGTTCATGCTCCCTTATGATGAAGACTTTGTTAAGAAGCATCCAGATATAGTTCAGAGGCAACATATGCTGTGGATGGGCATTCAAGCCAAGTAAATGACTTGTTTGTTTTACTTTGGGGAATAAGCTAAAAACAAAGAACTATCTAGTACGGAATTTCTGTAGACATTGATAGATAATTTGATATGTATTGTCTTGAAGGTTCCCCCCTCACAGTCACCAAGCCGTGGTGTGGTGGGGGATGTCACTGTGTCATTCAAGTCATTCCCGTTCCTTGGCTCCCTGGAGAAATTCAGTGTTCTATCTAATGGCTAAAGCTGGTATGGCTGCATGCAGGCATAACAAGTGAAACTGTCCTGGTGTATTTTATCTTTGTCTTTCAGATTAGAAAAGGTCTATAATCTCTTAAAGGATCACTTGACACCAAAGAAACAGGAGGCACAATCAGGTAAATGGAATTGTGCTTGGATGATCTTGAAGCACGTGCATCCTTCCATATTCCTGGGTGATGTTTTGGAGTTCCTCTCTGGTTTTGAATGTGGTGGGGACTAGTCTTGTGTTGTTTAATATTTTTCCTTTCTTACAATTTCCCCTGGATTATTTGAGACAGATCTTGATTCCGTACTACCATCACTGATGTTGGGGTGCCACAAGCTTACTGTAGCATCCTTGTAGCAGAGCAGGGAGGATTCCTTAGCACTGGGGACTCACTATTTTATAGTGTAAAATCAGCTGGTTCTGTTACCCACTTCTTCATTTAAGGCAGCTTGTGTGGTGTAAGGGCATAAGGACCTCCTGAAGAGAGGACGGGGACGACACACAAGTAATTCTCACCTCTCAGTTTGGAAGCTAATGTGCACGAGGTGATTTTCTTACTTCCCCTGGTGTGCACTGGGCTCTCTGTGGTGTGGTTGAGGGCTGAGCAATTCATGAAGAATGTGTTTGGCAGGGGGGCTGTAAGGAGGGGTGAAGCTGTCTCTTTTGACATCCTTCTCCACCATGGATGCCAATGAGACTATTAAAGTAGTTGTTCCATAATCCTAAAAGATTGTGAAAACTTGAGATTCCAGAGAGTTTTAACTAGGCATTGGCTCATTGCCAGACACTGGAGCCAATGAAGAGTATAAGCAGAACTGACAAACGAGCATATGAATCCATTTCAATACCCTGTGTCTGATCTGCTTGGAAGGATTAGGTGTTGGGTTATTTGGAGAGGATTAGCAAGCCTAACAGAAGAGAAGATAACAGCATGTGTGCTGTGCATGCTTTTGCCTTAAACACAGCATTCCTTTGGTGTTGAGACTGGATTCCTCTGCTGCCAACATGCCCTTCTTTCACGTTTGGATAGCTGGGTGTGGAGAGGACATGGGGAAGAGGCACAGGATTGCATGGGAAAGGACTCCCTCCTATCCCTTTCTCCCCATCACTGGTCAATTATACCAAGAAGAGGGTCTCAGACTTTCATACTGTGCACCTTGTGCTGCAGGGCTGTTCAGCTTCACTGTTAACCCCTTCACTCTCCTCGCTGTACCTATAGGGCTTTCTTGTGCTGGTTCTGGCAGTTGCTGGGGCAGGCCCCACCAGCCACAAGGTACTCTAATGAAAAATTAAAAGTGTTGTTGGGCAAAGAAGCATTTGTAGCACAAGCAGAGATGTATAAGCAGTCTCTATCCTGTTTTCCTGATTTGCAGAAAAGGCCCTAGTGATTGAACATGTGCACCTTGTTTGTACTTTGGGTTCCTTGACTGGAACACCTTCCCCCAAGTATCTGGCTTATAATTGTCAACATGTTTATCTTTAAAAAAAACCCACCCCAAAAAAGAAACAAAAACCAAACAAACAAAACAAAAAAACCCCAAAAACCAAAAAAAACAACCCCCAAAAAACTCAAGTAAAATCTAATCAACAGACTGGGTTTATGCCTTAGATTTCACAAGCAAATGTTTCTTGGTTTTATTTCACTATGAGCCCTTCAAGACATATTCTGCAAGACTGGAGCCCTGGTTATGGGGAGATTTATGGTATCTTTTGTTTATTACTAGGTCATCCATTGCTGGTTTCTGGGGAGCAAAGGGTCAATATGGCTAAAGCAAAAGTCAAGCAGAACTATGGGCAGCTGGAGAAGGAGTTCCAGAAGCAAAAGACTGAGATGAAATCAAATGACACCTCAGCCAAGATGGATGTTTCCAATATCCACATTAAAGAGGAGCCTGTGAGTGATGAGGAGCCAATGGATACCTCAGCTTATGAGAGCATGAACAATGGCATTGTCAACGGTCTCCATGCAGAGGAGAACTCCACGGACTCTTTAAACGGCCACTTGCCTGGAGGCTGCATTGACAGGGTAGCCCAAGAACTGAAGGCATTTGTGTCGTCAACATTTAAGAAACAATTTGTACTCACCCTGAGTGAGCTTAAACGGTTATTTAACCTTCACTTAGCCAGTCTGCCTCCAGGACATACATTGTTCAGTGGCATTTCGGACAAAATGTTACAGGACATGGTACTGGACACTGGCTGCAAACAGATTTTGGTGCCTGTAAGTATGTTTTTCCCTTGGTGTACTTGGGGTGGGGGGGGCAAGGGAGGGCAGTTAAACATCTGAGCTGTGAAATGTTTGCGTCCTGTGATGGTGGACCAGAAGAACAGATGTGCCGTGAGTAACTGTCCAGTACTGGATATGTTGAAGTTGCTGGACATTTGGCGTCCTGCTCCTGGCAGGCCCTGCACTCCCCTTTCTTTGCTCTGTGGTACGCTGCATAGCTTAGTGGTCTTTGGGGCTCTGTTTCCATGTCCAAGCTGCTGGACTGCAGTGACGCACTGTCCCAGCTTGCTACTGTTAACGTGACCTAAGGCAGTCTCAGATTCCCGTCAGCTCTCCTGGAGATGCACAAACTCCTCTCAGGAACAGGGATGCAGTTGGGGGAGGAAAGGTGGCATTGGCTACCTGAGGGCTGCAAGGCAGAGCCCTCTGGGAAGCGACAAACTGTATCTGTGCATGTTTCTTGGGTCAGTCCTTTTCCTCCTAGACTTTGCAGAGGTGTCTTTGTTTCTTTGTCTTTATGGAAATTACATGTGTGATTGTGTGAGACAGAGCCAGGTTTGTGTGACAGCAGATTGCTTAGGAAAGGAAAAGGAATTTGGCATCATGGGAAAGAGCCTAAAAGGAAATTAATTTTACAAGACATCTGGCAGTGCTGATTGGGTTGCAACCAGAAAGAGCTTGGGAGTCAGCTGCCTTTGGGGAGAGAGGAAAAAGCGTGTGAACTGCTCCAAAGAGCAGGCAAGGCGGAGAGAGGAGGAAACAGGCAGGCTGAGGAGAGAGCCTGCGGCATGGGAGTTGAAACCCAGCTAAGGAATAAGGGTTGCTGGGGGGG
>KL290445.1:13379-25239 GCA_000699545.1 Podiceps cristatus | reverse complement strand
AGTTACCATTTGGGGTTAAACCACGACACTCGCTTTCCCAAAATCTTGCACTCATAACTGCTTCATGTTGATTAAAGAATAATTGTCCTCATTAGATAACCAACCCAGTGAGCCATTTGGAACTCAATCCATTTGGAACTGCAAATGAATTTTTAACAATTTGCCAAGCAACTAGGAGTTCAGAAACAACTGGGGCAAACCAGAGCATCGACAGAGATATCAGCCTGTCACGTACAGACAACAGTGTAAACTTCTTCATAGGAAAGTGCAAGAAAACTTGCAGGAGGGTGGTGTAAAGACTCATACTCTCAGACTGTCTTCTTATCCTTAGATAGAGACATGGAGCAACAACAGTTATATTTTTTTTTTCCGATCTTATCTTAATTCTTTCCAATTGACATGTGGACATTCTCATCATCTATACAAATCCTTAAGGTTTCTTAAAAACCTGCTTTAGTCTTAGTCTCATTAGCATTCATAGCTATGAGTTCCATGAGTTCATTGGGCACTGTTGGTAAAGTATATTCTTCTTATAGCTTTAAATATTCCTGTCAGTGTTACTGAATCTATACTTGGGGTTTTTTGTTTGGTTTTCTTTTGTTGTTGTTGTTGTTTTTGTTTAGTTTTTTTTTTTAATTATGAAAATAAGCAAAAATAAGATTAAATAATTCAAACTTCCTATAGTCCCTTTTTACCTCATCTTTATCCCAGACTACATAAAATGAGCACCCTTCCCATTTTTATTCTGTCTTTATGGAAGTTATATGTTTCTGTGGTGGGTGTAACAGTCAAACTCCCACCCAGCTGCTCGCTCACTCCCTCTCCTTAGCAGGACGGGAGGAGACAATAGGAAACCACAGGAGTAAGAAAGCTCATTGGTTGAGATAATGACAGAGAGAATGCTCACCAGTACTGCCACTGGCAAATCAGACTCAACTTGGGGAAAATTAACTTCATTTACTGCCAATTGAAATAGATTCAGGTAGTGAGAAATAAAAAGACAGACATTAAAGGAACACCTTTTTTTCCCCATTTCCCCAGGCTCAGCTTCATTCCTTCCCACCACAGGTGGCACAGAGGGGGTTAACGAGAGGTTAAAGTCAGTGCATAGCAGTTTCTCTTTGTCTCTTCTTATGCTCTGACATGGGCTCTCCACGGGCTGCAGTCTTGCAGGAAATCTTCTCCAGCATAGGTTCTCCATGGCTGCAGGCAATATCTGCTCCAGCACCTGGAACACTTTCTCCTCCTCCTCCTCCTCCTCTGATGTCAGTGTTCCCTCTGTTGTTTCTCACTCTTTTCCTCCCTCCTTTTTCCCTTGTCCAGTGTTTTTTGCCCTTTCCTAAATACATTTTCACAGAAGCCATATCAGCTTCATTGATGGGCTCAGCTTAGACCTGCAGTGGGTCCCTTGCAGATGGATGGCTGGAGACCTGACCAGTTCAGGACCCAGAGGCCACCCCTGCAACCCATAAGTGTAATCACTTACAATCCACTAATTGGTGATTATAGACTGTTCACTTTGAATGGTGATCATTTGATATCTTATAATTTTCTACTTCAGCCATCTAAACCCCTATTCTAAGGCAGCTAGAACAATTTAAAATGTCCCAGCATATCTAAGGTAATCATATGAGTCTAGCAGATATTCCTCAATACAAAATATAACTATGCACAGACAGATAAGAGGAGAAGAGTAAACAGGAAGGTTTTCAGAGAATTCTAGAAGACTGTAATGTATTCTCTTTACGCATTGTGGGAAAGCTTGGTGCTTTCCCATGCTGCATGGAGAAAAGACATTTCATTAAAATGAGGTGGGAGAAGAGTCATGGCAAGGATATATAAAGTGCAAAAGGAAAAGAGTCTGATAGATGAGTAAAGATGCAGCTATATGTTACACAAATGTGCTAACATTGCATATATGATATGAGGACATCAGGGACAGATAAATAGCTATGAAAAAAACCCAAAACACATGAATTGTTGTACTGAAACTGGGTGTTCAGCCTTCAACACAGGCAGATGAGGAACTCCCATAAGAGGAAGTTATTCAATAGGTCCTCTATGGGATGTTTCTTCTTAACCTCATGAAAAATACTCTAGAACAATGTACTGAAAAAAATGGTTTATAGTCTTCAGAGATTTTTGAATAGTATAACCACAGATGTTCTTGACCGATCTAAATGTATTTAATCCTTCCTTAAAATACTCTAAGGTGATAGCTACTGAAATTTACATTTACCCTTATATTTTCTGACAAACATACAGCACATTAAGTTCTTGTTGAATATCTTCATCTTCAACTATCTACAAAAAATCGTAGTACTTTGAAAAAGGCAGTAATTATGTTATTTGTGAGAAGTCACGGGATGGCATTCAGTAGTTGATAAAACTCCAGTATTTATTTTTAACCTCAAGGTTCAGGATATGTGCCTTCCAATTTAATAGAGAATAACATTGTATTTCACTGTTATATTTAAATTCTTGAATTTATTTTACTACATTTATCTTAGTTCTTCTGACTAGAAACATTATCAGACATGATGTTTATGAAGTAACATTTTATTTCACATTTCCCTCAGCCTGGAAATAGACTGCAGTTTTACCTTTTGGAGGAAGGTTGCATTACTTTCATTTGTTGAGTCAGTCACCATAATTTACAAAACAGAACCACTTTCCTACAGCAGTAAGCTTCAGAGCACCTTCAATTCTCATTTTACTTCCAAAATTTGCTGACTGCAGCCCCCTCAAAAGCTATATTTTGGCTTCATTGCTTTTCATAGGCAATAAAAGCATCTTGAATTTCCAAACTGAAGTATATTAATTCTGTTCTGCAATATAGGTAAACAGATTAACCAATTTAAATCCCTTTGTTACACTGGTGCATATCACTATGATCAGTCAGCAGAAACCGTTCTTGAGGCATAACCCATCTAAAAGAATCATCTGCAAAGGTAAGGAATCAAGTGATTTATTATCATAAAGTCACCAAAGACTTTGCCAAAACACATTAGTTGTCATCAAAAATTGCATTGAAAAATGCATGTTAGAATATCAGGTTAGGAAGAGATCAATAGCTCAGCAAAAGATTTGAAAACCAACCTTCTTTTTAATAAATAATAATTAAAATTATGAAAGGGAAGAGGTAAGGCATTGTTTGTGTAGTATAATACTATACTATAACACCCTTGCTGCTGATATCTGCAGAAGCTGAAATTTCATAACCAATCTTTTTTAACAGGTGCAGCTGCATAAAAACAAAATCTGTAAGAGATAAATACAGAAGTGAGTCTGACAAAACAGAACCCCCAGCAAAAATTCAACTGTAGTGAAGGAGAGATATAATCTGCCCTTCTCTCAAGAGTCAGATACTAGATGAAAACATACCAAGTTAATTTTTTAGCTTCCCAGAAAATTTAAGAATGCAATCTAAATTTTTTTAAAGTTATATTGTTGTAGCATGACAGTCTCAGAAAATACATGAAGCAAAGCTATTGCAGTTAAGTTTTTACCTCTTCCCATTACTTTTCAGAGCTTCTGCAGCAACTGGAGTTAACATTGAATCCCATGAATCACATCATCTTCACATCTCCTACATATGTAGAAGATTTTAGTCTTTACTCTTCTTTTCAAAATACCGTACATATGCACTGTACTTAGATAAAAAATTGGGGATGGGGGCATACCTTAAAGATACAAATAGGATGGTAGCACTGTTGTTATGAATCAGTTTTATACCAAACATGACTGCCATACAGAACACAAATACAGATTACATTATTTTAAAAAGAGTTTGCTCCAGAGTTAGCCTTTAGGAAGTCTGTGCAATTGGCACATGGGAAGAAATTATAGGGTTCCCATGCAGTCCCTCCTACCAGCCAGGGTTGCAGTAGTGAAAGACTCCTTCTTCCTGAAGTTTAGCCACATCTGAAAGGAAATGTGAAAAAATCTGAAGATTTATTATCATTTGAAGGTTTCTAAACCACTAATCAAGGGAATCTTGACTATTCCTGATCTGTACAGCAGCATGAGTGAAGCTGTCATATTCATATTTCATGAACATTTGTTGGCAAGTCACAACAGTAAAAGTTATTCTACTAGGCATGTCAAGGAGTACCTCTCATCTTGTTTGGTGGGACTCAACCTAGCAACTAGAGACAAACTTATTTCTTGTTTTGTAGAAGTGAATTCTATCTATGTCTGTGTTACCATTTTTATAAGAAATGAGACTTGGTAAATCATTCCTCCTCTTTATTACACTCTGTCTTCTTTTTCATGGTTAAACTACATTTCTATGCACTTTTCTTGTGCTAAACCATTAAACCCAAGAGTAACAAACTACATTACTGTATTCAGCAGGGGAAAACCTACCAAAAGGATAGGGATACTTAACCATTCATGCTTCATCTGAGAAATGGCTTGCTTTTGTGTTTGACTTGCCACAACTTATAGTTTCTGTTTTCTTAAATGTTGTGCCCGAGTAGACAAAAATGCAATGGTCAATTGTCCACAGCCAGCAAAAGAAAGGTCAGGATGGAATCCAATCCCAGCAACAGAGGTGATATGGTAAGAGCAATCACTGGTATTTTTAAATTTCTACCTTTACAAGGATAATAAATGCTAATGATTATACCACTCTGGAGAAATTTTGGCTGCATTTCTTCTCTACTGGTTTGTCAGTCATTTGATATTATAACATGCAAAAATGTCATAAGGAAGGATCAATATAGGGGATTGAACTAAAATTCCAACATGTTAGTTAAACAGCAAAATTAATCAGTGATATTAAGAGCTTATATCAGACTCTGCTAGAGGAAAGTGCTTAAATGGAAAATGTAAAAGCATAAAAAATCCATGTGCTTGATTGCATCTATTGGTTCATCAAATATCAGCCACGGATGTACATTTACATGTTGCAGAACTGAATTTCAGCACTAGCAATGAGCACTGCCTAATTAGAGCATTCATTTCATTGTCTTATTCAAGGTATCCATCGAGATGTATGGTTTCCCAAGAAGCTGTTCTTGGGAGCTGCCTGTCCTTTCTGATTTTGTTTGTGTAGACACATCAGTGACTGATTAATGGTGATGGGCCCTAACAATGAGTGGGAGAAACAAACCTTTCTGGATACGCTAGGCAGGGCTGTCACAAACAAGTGGGAGATCAGGACCGGATAACTCAGCAGTTTCCAAAATTACCCACAACACACTTCTGTTACAATCCTGCTATGAGCTAAAGCAGCAGACGGGACAAGTATCTTTGCCAGCATCGTCATAGCACTTCCAAGTTCTCAAACTAATAATGGTTCTGGAGGATACCCACTCTGCCGTGCTTTGCTGGTCCTTAAGTACAGTACGTGTACATTTCAATAGCAACTGAGGTGGTAGGTAGCATCAGTAAACTGCAATAATTCAGATGATAATCTGAGCAAATTGAAATGTCCACAGAGATGTACAATTATCTGGTTTCACTGTGAGAATCATGTCTGATTTTATATTCTAGATCTAAAAGGGAAAGTTTTTTTGGGGGGATGTTGATTATTGATGGATGTTAAAACCTCACTATTTTTTTAAGGAAAACTTAATTGACTGTGGAAGCAAAGCTTTATGCTTCACCCTTTTGCATTTTCCACATTTATGCCATAATGTTTATTTTACAAAATGCTTGTAAGTCTTTGCAAAATTACTCAGCCCTAGAAAAATATATCAGCCCAAAATTATGAATAAGAATGAAATCTGGGTATACATATATAGAAATGAGACTGATGTGAAAAATAGTGGAGTAAAGTTGTTCCTTGTGTAAAACACTTTGTAGAATTTAATTTTCTACCATTGCTATCATGCATTGAGCATGTATGCTACCATGCTATCATACAACACTGTAATCTGATGAGTATTTATCATCTCTTTTGACTTCATATCAGTTTACACAACTGTTATCAATATTGAAATTGAAAAATGAGTGGAAATCTTTAGTATTGATTTTTATAAGACTAGACTTGAAAGAATTTTCCATGTTAATTATGAACCATGATAATTTCATACTCAGGATTTTGATATCTTCCCATCCATTCTTCATTACCTTTCACATGGAAACAAATTCACCATGGTCAGTCCTGTGCTATTTGTGTACTTACACTTCCTAATCTTTTTCTGAGGAATTTTTCATACATAAAAATGAAAGAGCAATGCTTTAGCAAAGCTAAGTTGGCTTTGACTGAGTCATAGTAATTTCAGATGTTGACTGCGTATTACTAATTCCTCATTTTCCTTGATACGCACAAAAGCTCTCTGCTCTATCAGAAGGTATTGCATTTAAATGTACTGCCTTATAATTATCTTGGGCCTAATTACATGAACTCTGTTGTTCCTATTCCAATGGGACTCCACCACTACCATTGTTTCTCTATTCCTTTTTCTTAAAAATAACTACTGAATATTCCACTGAATATCTTTCCCCGTGTATTTCTGAAATGTTTGGCAATTCATGAACCACTTTAGACAGTTCCTTCCTGCATTACAGTAACTTCTCCCAGAATTTTAGGAGAAATAATGTCATTCCTCATAGCTGCACAATGTACTTCATTTGATGCTGTTCATAGTGATGCACTTATGCCTGTGCTCTGCCTTCACTTTCCTTTATCACGAACACTCCCTTCTCTTTTTACCTTTCTAAGCAATTGTTACGCAAAGTGTTTTACCACTGTTTTAACATGTGTGTCTGTATATATAGACAGAGAGTGAGCGAGAGAGAGCAGATCACAGTTAAAAACATCTTTTTAACCATTTTAGCCTTCTCCTTGGTGTCTGGTATTTGCATTCTTTCCTTGGAAGGATAATATGTTCATCTAGCAGAATATGATTGATTAACTGAGCAGAAGGGATATTTCACGTGTGTCAGTACTTGGAAATGCTATAGACTGTGTCTATTCTCCTGCCAGTCTCTTCTCTCACATGGTTTAATGCAAAATGCCAAGCTTTCTAGGCCCCTGCCATCATTTGTCTAGTTTCATCATTATCATACTGGAAAACTACCTTTATTTTATGCAAATAGGATTGGTCTTATAACCTGAGGGAAAAATTTGTACATACTATTTTGTAAAATATCTCTTCAAGAGAGATTTAAGAATATTTTCTTATGAAGTTCGTATTCACTGAGTAAGTGAGATGAAGATGAGGCTGTTTTAATAATCAGCAGGACCAACATAACACAAGTAGCAACAGTGAAAACTTACTCAACTAGACCAGGAACATCGATCATTCTTTACCTAAAGATGTGTTTTCTTCAAGTTTTCAGATTTTTTTTTTTTTTTTTATTGTGGCTCTAGGAGAGAATTCTTACTAGTTGTTAGTCAGTTCTACTGTTCTTGTATAATATCTTCAGAGTAACAGACTTGAAAATAAAGTACAAGTATAAATGGATTATGAGTGTATTATTTCCCATGTAATAAAATTTCACCGTCTTTCCTATGTGGATGTGTGCTTCATCCAAATTTACTTCATTCCTTCATTGAATATACCAGTATTACTATTTATTTCCCTCCTTCTGTTTCAACTTAAGTAATCTGGTATTAAACCAGTCATGGCTGAACTAAAAATTAATAAATTTTTTTATTGATTACTGTATCCACACAGTTAGATAAAGTGTGGCCCTAATATCCATGGTCAAATATGGCCTTTTGAATCAAAAAAATGGACAAAACAGGTTTCCTGTTAGTACATCCAGCTTAAAATCCTTCTGGTCTTACTAAGTAAATGCAGAAGGTTAAATGTAAAAGATTTCTAACTCCTGTATTTCTTAGTCATATCTCTGGGAAAGCTTTTATGATGGGCTGCATTTCCCTAGGGAAAGTGATAGGAACTGTGATTAAAGTCTTATTTCCCTCATCTTAGGCTGTCAGCTGTAACTTCTGCAGCGCTATGGGCATGGATTGCCAGAATTGTAAACTTTTCACTTCACCACATTATAGATTTAACTTATTTTTACATACACAGCTTGAAAATATAATTCTTCACCACAAATGTTTGGTAAATTGGGGTGGAATTCACCTCACCTAATTTAAACCAAAATAAATATCCAATTAACCATCAAGACTCCCACTAAAGCTGGTGGAGAAAAAAGGGGATGATTCATCCCATCTGTCTTGGTCACGTATTTTAAGAGTGGGATGAATTGCCTTCGAATGTGCTTATCACTCTTCACTGATCTGCTAGATCACTTGCTTACACATTATGTCTTTTAGATCACTGAAATGAGGTGAAATGAATGTTGCTTTCACTTCACACAGCAGAAAGCCAAGTGAATATTCTGTGCTTATGTTTTGAAACCTCAACCCTTCCTTCAATCTCTGCAGTTGCGATTTGTTATGTTTGAAGAATAGGCATGGATGAAAACTGAAGTCAATGATATAAGCCATATAAAACTCTGCTTAAATTTCATAACATCTGGACTTTTTGTGTTCAGTCTTCTCCAATATTCGTTTTAGCTTCCTGAATGCTCATGGAAACCAAGCAGCAATGACATGTTTTATATCTATAGCATGTTATAATTATGCCAAGGGATCATATTCCCAATGTTCCTACAGCAACACAGTGATAGAAAATTGAGCAGGATGGATCTGGTCCTTCATAATTTAGATCCCTTTTGCAATTATTTTTTTCCAATGTTTTTAAAAACGAAAAACAACCAAAGAAGCAAACCCCCACAAAACACCAAACAAACAAAAACCTTAAATATTCCATTATTTCTGTACCTAATACAAAATATTTTCAGGCTGACTAAATCTTACTAGTCTCAGAAAAGAAGGAGTGGAAATTTGCTTTCCCTTCCATTTCTTTCTGATCCCAAGTGGGGCTTTTGACACAGTGTCTCATTAAAAGATGGATTCACCTTAGTATTAACTTCAGTGGGAGGTGGTGGTGGTGATCTCCAGCTACAGAGCAGAAGTGATCCCGTATCATCATGGGCCAGCTGTAACTAAGCAACAGTTCACATTCCTCCTGTCAAATAGTTTTGCAGGTTGGTGTATTATTGAGCCCTAAAGGAAAAAAAAAAAAAATGCATGTACACACAGCCACTCTCATAAAAATGGCAAATGACAGAAAAAATTATTAACCTTCTATTATCTTGTTAGGATTTTATAAGCCAGTGAAGGACATTTTTTAAATGGAAAACCTGTTAGATTGCTGTAAATTTTGAATAACAAGCTCAACACAACTGAGACCCTAGGGAACACAAAATCTTTTATTTTCTGAGCAAAGAGTGCAAATCATAACCCACAGACAGAATACTCCCCTGTCTGTCCCATGAAGCAGTCCTGCACTGAGACACTGACACAGATGGTGTAGCCACAGATGCTCTTTACAGCTGTGTTAAAAACCTCTCTTGTGTTAACAATTCATATAACACTGAAAAAAAAAGCATTACCTGGTGTTCAATGCATCAACCCCTAAGTTTTATTCTTACTCTGCTAATCAACTGCAGTTCATACGTACTTCTTTTTCAGTTCTTTAAAGAGACACAGACATGATGAAGAGGATAGGATGGAAAGTTCATGACCTACCAAACTTTTATCATGAAATATCTCAGTCAGGAGCCAGAACACTTTGCACAAGGCATTTGGCAAATGCTTAACAGGAAACAGAGTAGGCAAAGTGTAAATCATTGACCATACAAGCAATAGCACTATTAAGAGACTTCTGTGAAGCATCTGGTTTGGTATCACATGCTATTTAATTTAAAAGCCAGAACAAAACTGTACAAACACAGTACACAATAAATACCAAATGGCTAATACCAAATGGTTATAAGGGGGAGGAGGATCCTATTTTTTAATAGTGTCCTCTAGCAGTCGATTCTTCATTCTATCTTATTTGATATCCCTATCAGTGACTTGGATTACAGTGGAAAAGTACTTTTGGTAAAGAGTTGGAGATGACACATAGGTCAAGGCTATAATAAGCAATGAAGACAATGGATTACTGAAGAAGCAGCACATTGGGATCAGCAGCTAAAGAGGATGTTTTATTTAATATGGGCAAATAGGATGTTTAAATTAGTCACCTGTAAAACCATTTATTTTAAAGGATGGAAAACTATTCTTGAAAGAAAGATCTTTTAGAGAGTGCCTTCAAAGTCCAAGGAACTAGCATTTGCATATGATCAGTGAGGACAACATTTTTGACTGACAGAGACGATGAGCTCCATGTTAAGCATAAGGCATTTTCTTTGATGTGGATGCCACTGAGAAAAATGGTTATGCTTATTTCACGGGCAGTAAAATTAGAAATTAGTTTGGAAGAAACCAATAAGGATGAGATGCCAATGTCTTAAATTGAGAGACTCAGACCTATCTGAGTTTGCATTGGCAAGTAGTAATATGCAAGTTGTAGCAGTGAACCTGCAGAATAATACAGACAGTGCTGGGCCCCAAATGTCCACACTACAAATGTCTGAAAGCTTTATCCAGTGCTACTTCTAGTTTGGTCCTGTGCTTGCATGCTCATAAGTGACTGGATCATATTAAAAAGTCTCCCGAAGCATGTACTTATCCAGCTTTGGCTTCATCTGAAGTCCAGGCTTTGCAGGCTGTGCCGTGAGGAGAAGCTAGGAGTCATAAGTGGGGATGACAAATTCCCTTCAAAACAGCACTTGATCTCAATTAAAATATATGCGATATATTTAGAGATGCAAAAAAATATGAAATAGCTTGATGTCTTTGTAAGTAGCTGCTTCTGGACAAGTCATTCAAAAGCAGGAGTTTCTATTGTACAATTCACCAGGGTAATATAACCATTGGTTGGCAATTCAAACTAGATAGGTTTAAGAAACTATCAAAGAATCGCCCACTGTAGGAGAAGACCAGGTTTGAGAGTACCTAAGGAACCTGAAGGTACACAAGTCCATGGGTCCTGATGAGGTGCATCTGCAGATCCTGAGGGAACTGTCAGATGAAGTTGCCAAACCACTCTCCATCATATTTAAGAGGTTGTGGCAGTCCCACTGACGGGAGAAGGGGCAGCATCACTCCCATTTTTAAAAAGGGAAAAAAAGGAGTACCCAGGGAACTACAGGCCCTTCAGCCTCACCTCTGTGCCTGGCAAGATGACAGAGCCGATCCTCCTCAAAACCATGCTGAGGCACATGGATAACAAGGAGGTGACTGGGGACAACCAGCATGGCTTCACCAAGGGCAAATCGTGCCTGACGAACTTGGTAGCCTTTTATGATGGGGTTGCAGCATTGGTGGACAGAGGGCAGCCAACTGACATCATCTACCTGCAATGATTTTAAACTAAAGGAGGGCAGATTTAGATTAGATATTAGGAAGAAATTCTTCACTCTGAGGGTGGTGAGTTGGAGTTCTCTGGAACAGGTTCCCCATAGAAGCTGTGGGTGCCCCATCCCTGGAAGTGTTCAAGGCCAGGTTGGACGGGCTCTGAGCAGCCTGGTCTAGCGGGAGGTGTCCCTGGCTATCCATGGCAGGGGGGTTGGCACTAGATGATCTTCAAGGTCCCTTCCAACCCTAACTGTTCTATGAATCTTTAAGACAGAAACAACTAGGTAGGTTTAAGATAGAAACATGTCCATGTTATCTGTGAGCATAAACGACAAACATAAACACCAGTTTATCAATTTCCGCAGTGGATTCTCTACCACTTAAAGTGTTTTAACCAGGGTTTTCTTTAAATATATAAGTTTGGGTTTGTGAATGAAGACTTATCTCCACAAACACAGAGATACATAGAGGAGCAATGACAAGTAGGAAAATCCACAGGGCAGTCACAGGAGGGTAACCACAGGACACAGTAGACAAGGTCACTGGTGCCATTGTGTCTGAAAGAGTGGTTCTCTATGTGTTGAT